>BDJD01001051.1:20180-33578 GCA_002564525.1 Rosa multiflora | reverse complement strand
ACTATTGCATGTCCATTGGGATTGAGGTTGAACACCCTGTTCCTCATGTTCACACCCAAAATGGTCTCTTAGAAGCTGCCATTAAAAGACTTCAAATGGTCGCTAGAGCATTCGTTATGCGCACCAATCTCCCTGTTTCTGCTTGGGGCTATGCAATATTGCATGCAGCTGTGCTCATTCGTCTGTGGCCTACTGCCACTCAACCATTTTCTGCGTCCCAGATGGTTACTAGATGTGAGCCTGATGTCTCACACTTACGCATATTTGGGTGTACAGTTTATGTGCCAATTGCGCCACTAGATTTGCGGATTGTCACTTTGACGAGACAGTCTTTCTGTCGTTAGGGGAACATAGGAACAATAATATTCAACAGGAACGACATGAATTGTCGTGGTCTGTCCCCACTTTGTCTCATCTTTATCCCCGAACCTCACAGTCCGAAATTGAAGTGCGGAGAATTCTCGATCTTCATAACGTAGCAGACTCTATGCCTGATGCGTTTTCTGATATCACTAAAGTGACAAGATCACATATACCTGCTGCAAACTTGCTTGCAAGGATTGATGTCCCAAAAAATCATGGACATGGCGCCACCCCTAGGGTTATTGGGCATGGTGCCTCCACCACTAATTGTGATGACAATGTGGCTCAGGCCGGGCTCCTAGCAGGGAAATGTGGGAGGCCCAAAGGTTCGATGGATTCTCGCCTGAGAAAGAAAGCGATTTTGGCACAGAAAGATTCCTCAATGGCAGAGAGAATTATTATTAAGTTGAGCTGTTTTATTTTCCACCCTTGGATGTAAATCTAAGGGTTATTGAGTATAAATTCTTTAGTTAGCAACTGACCAGGTGAACACCACTGTTCACATTGTCCATCACTTTTGCTGTCCCATTCGATCTAGTGTCATTTTCGCTTTCTTGTCCTTCAACATTCTCCCACTTTTCCAGTACATCAATCAAGTCAGGGAATCTTCTGTTCAGTGCTTCATTGAGCCAGTTCGCGGTACGTTTTAAAATGCCCAAAAGTACACCCTTCCCAAACGGAATGAACATGTGACACAAATACTTTGTTAGTGTGAGTCATCATTCCCTATTAGGAATAGACTACAAGGGAATATATTGTTGTAACTACTTACCTTGTATATGTTGTGTAGTACAGTAGTACACAATAGTTGTAGTACGTTGTAGTACGATTGTAATCTGTTTATATACACCATAGAATGGGTGTAATAATATATCAGAAAATTCATTCTCTATATCTCGTCTTATTTGACTTGGTATCAGAGCAAATGTCCGAAAAGGACTTTGTCTCTTTCTTTCAGTTTTTTCTCAATCCGAGGAAAAACAATTGGGTTAAAAGCCAATTTTTTTTGTCAGGCTGTGAAACAACGTCGTTCAGACGTCCTCTTCATCTTGTTCGATGGGCCTCTTCCTCTTGTTCGCTCGGCTTCGTCCTCAGCCAAAGACAGATCGGTCCGTCTCAGATTGCCGGTGCTCTTCTCAGAGATCTTCAGTCCAGACCGGCCTCGTCTTGTGTCCAAGACCACCTTCGTCTGCCTCCGACACCAAATCGATCTTCGTCTGCCTTCGTTTACCTCAGATCGCCGAATCTCTTCTGCCTTCGTTTGCCTCAGATCGTCGAATCTCTTTAGTCGACGTCCATAATTGTGACCTCGACTCAGTCCGGCGTCGCCCCGCTTCCGGTCGTCCCTCTCCCTCGGTCAGACCAGCTAAACTCGGTAAATCGGTCAATTCGGTAACTTGGTCAACTCGACCAATCCCAACAACAGGTCTCAAAAAAAAAAAAAAATCTCTGCAATTGTTGGAATATCCTCTTTTTTCCACTGCATACTCTGTGATTTTTGCTACTGTATTGTTGTGATAGGTTGTGATAAAAGTGAAGGCCAGGGTTCTAAGGCCAATGAGGTTTAGAAAGTTGAGGTCTCTGTTAAGAGCTCAGAAGGTGGTTCTTTTGGAGGTACCAAACTCACTAGTACCAATTTCCGAACATGGAAGAAGATTATGTCCTTTTATCTTCGTGGGATACAGAAGATGGGACATGTGACAGGAACAATCAAGGTTCCTAGTGAAGATGACATGGAGGCCTATGCTAAGTGGGAAGATGATGATGGGTTTGTAATGTCCATTTTATTTAGAGCCATGACTGATGATGTGCTACAGATGGTAGAGGAATGTGAAACTGCTGAGGCAATATGGAAGACGTTGGGAGATCTCTATACAAATGAGTCAAATTTTATACAGGTTCTTGAACTGATGTGCAAAGCTGCAGGAATGCAATAGAATGGGTAACCAGTGTCAGTGTTTTTTACCAAGCTGAAGAATGTATGGGTTGAGATTGATCATAAGCGTCCTTGCAAGATCAAGAATCAGGAGGATTGTTAACGTTAGAGTCCGCGAGGGTCTCGAGTTAGCTTTAGAGAGAGAGAGAGAGAGTGACATGAGATGTATAGTGGTTCGTCTCCCGCCTTGGCGGGAAACTACGTCCACTTGAATGTTACACTAGTGTGATGAGCCTTGCGGCCCAAGGGGATTACAAAAGATGTAATGGGATGTGGAGTAAGTGAGAAGGAGTCTCCTTTTATAGGGGAAGGAGGCTTCCTCATTTACATTTTCTTAGATGTGGGATGTAGAAATCACTATTCTAGTCTAAAAAGCATGTTTGTGAAGGCAACTTGGCAAGGCTGGAAAGGTGGCTTCTCGGCGACGGATTTGTGACTTCTGGATACCGTAATGTAGCTTGAACATAGGGCTACAAGATGCAAGTAGCGGTTGGGCCTCACCATGACTTGTGGATGTCCCAAAGAGCGTGTTACTTATGCTTGGTGAGATAGCAAACTAGTCTTGCTAGAAGAGGTATCTACAAGTCCCCGAAGTCCGCAAGCAAGATAAGCTTCTTGGTTGGGGAGTTATAAGCATGAAGCCATCAAGCATAAGTAACCGGGCGGCATGGAGCCCCTACAAGTCCCCGAACTCCTTAAGCAAGAAGGGACTCGTTAACCTGCATAACAAAGACAAAAAACAGGCATATGTAGAATGCTTGTTATATTGGTTACCGTTCGTATTAATGGAATGCGAAAAGAATTCGATTTGTAGCGAACAACAAATGGTAGGAGAATTCAATATTCCATTAATGTGTACGAACATGTAAAATATTGGTAGTTGTATATGTGGATCTTATGGCCATATAACACGCACAATAGATAGTGGCAAGTGTAATGGGTGTCCATATAAAATTGTGGGAGCAGTCACGGTGACATTGTATGAAGCGTTTGTGAACTTTGGGGCTTAAGTAAAGCATGTTGGACATGATCGAGCAAGTTGGGTTGTTCGAGAAAGTTGGGTGTAGTTGAGCGTGTAGGCGTGGTGCGAGCATGCGGGGCGTGGCCCAAGCGCAAGTTGTGGCCATGCTCGATACCCAAGCAAGTCCTAACCCGAGCAAGTCGTTTATCCGAGCATGTTTGATTAAGTCGTAAGTGTCACAAGCTTCTAGATGCATGTCACAAGTAATTGAATTTAAGCATGTATGTGTGTAGCATGTACTTGTAGTAAAGTTGCTAATAACATTTTGTAGGCATGCTTAAGGGTCATGGAGACATGTATAAACATGGCAATAGCTCTAATTGCAAGAGTGGAAGAGATAAGATATAGTGACTTATATTATGCCGAGTTGGAGTTGGCATTGATATAAGTACCCAAATCATGTTGGAGTTGTCCAAGCATGACGCTTCATTGTTCCGGCAAAGTTCCTTAGTAGAAGGATGATGGTTTCACTAATTGGAGAAGTGATCAATGATTATGTCTCCTTAGCATAAGATAAAGAAAATAATTAGCATCTTTGATCATTTACACATGTTTGAATCATGTTGTTTCAAATTTATGTGTGGTACTAACTGACATGAAGTGCTTGAGTTTCATGAGCATGTGAGATGCAAGTTTGATTATTAAGTGAAATCATAATCAAGTGAACGTAGTGTGATTAATTTGATTATTTGGAAAGGGAAATGACCAAATGTAAATAAGGGTACAATATAATTGTAAAATTATAGTAGCACAATGTATATGGAATGGGTGTGGTAGCTGACATGTGCATGTGTACCAGTTATATATGCAGGATATAATAGTAAGTGGACACATGCCAGTGCTTCAAAGTTTCGGGTAAAGCAGAGTATACATGTGTGGTTATAAGGGTGCGTCAAGTTACTTGCTAACAAATATATGCACGCATGACAATAATTAAATATATCAAGGCATATATAAGTGTGCTGCACGTGTGCACAAAAGACAAGGATAGCAAGACATTGAATTTTAGCCATGTTTATGTTGACTTCTACTTTGATCATGGGTAAGTGGTAGGCACGTGTCGTGCATATCAAATAAAAGAAGAGACTTATAAGACTTATCTCGTTGGCTGCTGCTGTAAGCGGAATTGACGAATGACCCAACATTCAGAGCAAGAGCTGCAAGTGACCAGTAGAAGTGAGCGTTGGCTCGGTGACAGTTGCAATTGCAGATTGGCCAGTGGGGAGTGCTACTTAGCTGAGCTTTGGTCGGCGGTGAAGCTATCCGACAGTGGCGGAGCTATGTCCAGCGGAACAGGTCGGCGGAGTTATGACCAGCGGAACGGTGATGCTCTGAAGCTGGTGAAGCTCGGCACTGATACTCAGCGGTGGAGCAGCTCAGCGGAGCTCGAGTTCGGTGGAGCTAGAGTGCAGCAGACCTGGAGTTCGGCAGAGCTGGAGTGCAGCGGACCTGGAGGTTGGCGGAGGCTCCGAGTTCGGCGGAGCTGGAGTGCAGCGAACCTGGAGATTGGCGGAGGCTCCGAGTTTGGCGGAGCTAGAGTGCAGCTGACCTGGAGGTCGGCGGAGGATCCGAGTTCGGCGGAGCTGGAGTGCAGTGGACCTGGAACTCGGCGGAGCTGGAGTGCAGCCGCCCTGGAGCTCTGCGGAGGCTCCTAGTTCAGCGGTGCTGGGGTGCAGCAGACCTGGAACTCGGCGGAGCTGGAGTGCAGCAGACCTGGAGCTCGGAGGAGGATGGCCTACTGGCAGTAGCAGGCGAGCTTGCTGGCGGAAGACTCGCTGGCTCTGTTAGCATACGTGTAGCTATCACCGCTGGCAGTGAAGTGGTGGCGGAGCCTTGGCGGAGATGGGTTGATGAGCTGAGGTGGCTAGCGGAGCTCATGCATAGCAGTTGGCGTGCAGCGGTGATCGAAGAATGATCATGGGTGGCCAAAGGAGATCTCTGGGTGTCCAGAGAGAATTGGCACCATATATTTTTTTTTTTTTTTAGCAGTCAGCGTTGACTTTTGAGTTGGGTGTTGACAAACCTTTAGTTGGCGGTGACTTGCCCCGATGGGCATTGACCGGAGTTGACCATCCCTAATTTGATGTTTACCGAAGTTCATGGTACGTGACGAAGCCTTTGTGTTGGCTTCCCACAGACGGCGCCAATGTTAACGTTAGAGTCCGCGGGATCTCTAGTTAGCTTTAGAGAGAGAGAGAGAGAGTGACATGAGATGTATAATGGTTTGTCTCCTGCCTTGGCGGGAAACTACGTCCACTTGAATGTTACACTAGTGTGTTGAGCCTTGCGGCCCAAGGGGATTACAAAAGATGTAATGGGATGTGGAGTAAGTGAGAAGGAGTCTCCTTTTATAGGGGAAGGAGGCTCCCTCATTTACATTTTCTTAGATTTGGGATGTAGAAATCACTATTCTAGTCTAAAAAGCATGTTTGTGAAGGCAACTTGGCAAGGCCGGAAAGGTGGCTTCCCGGCGATGGATTTGCGACTTCTGGATACCGTAGTGTAGCTTGAACATAAGGCTACAAGATGCAAGTAGCGGTTGGGCCTCACCATGGCTTGTGGGTGTCCCAAAGAGCGTGTTACTTATGCTTGGTGAGATAGCAAACTAGTCTTGCTAGAAGAGGTATCTACAAGGATATTACATGGTACCAGAAAGAGAAGGAACTTGAGCGGGTTCATGCATTCTTGAGAGGACTTGATGCGAAACATAATAGTGCCAAGGGAGAGTTGCTCAGAATGCCGGACCCTCCTAGCTTGACCACAACTTTTACATATATTCGTAAGGATGAATCCCAGCAGGAAAGTCTCAAACAGGCACAAGTTGAAGTTTCTAGCCTAGCCGTTCAAACACCAGCACCTTTACTCCAGCAACAGCATTCAGTTCCACTTCATCAATAAGGACCTCCACTAGGTTTTGCCCACCGCCCTCGTCCTCAGTGTTCTTATTGCAATAATATTGGGCATGTTCGAGAGACTTGTTGGAAAATGCACCCGCATCTTAAACCTAAAAAATAAGGTTATCGTTCTAAGGCTAAAGCATCTGCTGTTCAATTGGTTCAAGAACCGGATTTCTATGGAGTGGCTGGACAGGATCATCATACAGCAGGTGGGGCTACTCCTACAGCCTCTATAGCAGGTCGTGGTAAGATTGGTATGGCTTTAAAGGTTTCTAACTTTGTTGGTTCTGATACATGGATTATTGATTCTGGTGCCTCCGACCATATGACTTATGATAAATCATATTTTACTAAATTGTCTTCCCCACCAGTGTCCTATGTCACCAATGCTAATGGTGAGGCTTTTCCTGTGTTAGGGTCAGGGTCAGTGCGTATTACTCCCACTTTAGAACTTCATAATGTGTTATATGTGCCTGACTTGTCTCATCACTTGATATCTGTTCCACAGTTGAATACTGAGTCTAAATGCTCCGTAACCTTTTATCCTATGTATGTGATTTTTCAGGATCTTCTCACCAGGGAGTTAATTGGTCGGGGGTATCTGAGAGGCAGGTTGTTCCATCTGGATCAGACATACGCAGGGGAGAAACCAGGAGCACAGTCCCGCGCCACTTTGACTTCGAATTCTGATAAGCTAAGTGAAATTTGGTTGTGGCATTGCCGTTTAAGGCATCCAACCTTTAGTCTTATGAGAAAAACCATGCCTACTCTGTTTATTGGTGTGGATGAGTCTGCTTTACATTGTGAAACATGTGTCTCGGCCAAAAGTCATCGTACTACTTATTCTCCTAGTGTTTCTAATAAAAGTGTCATTCCTCTTGAGTTGATTCATTCTGATATTTGGGGACCTTCTAGGGAGCCCACTGTCTCGGGTATGCGATACTTTGTGTCGTTTATTGATGATTGTACGAGATTGTCATGGGTTGCTCTTCTTAAAACCAAAGATGAGGTCTTCCCTGCCTTTCAAACATTTCGTAATCTGGTTCAAACACAATATCATAGCACCATTAAAGTCCTTCGTTCTGACAATGGGGGGGGAGTATGTTAACCATGTGTTCCAAGAGTTTTTTAAAATCAATGGGATTGTTCACCAAACCACATGTCCGTACACACCAGAACAGAATGGAGTGTCCGAAAGGAAAAACCTTCATTTACTTGATATGGCTCGTGCCCTTCTTTTTAGTGTTCATATGCCTAAGTATCTTTGGGGCGACGCTATACATGCTTCCTCTCACCTTATCAATCGTCTTCCATCCAGTGTCCTTCAAGGCAAAGTTCCATTTGAGGTTCTCGCCTCTCATGTCTCCTTACCCTCATTTCATAATCTTCTAGCTCGTGTTTTTGGTTGTGTTGCTTTTGTCCATGTACCCAAAAATCAAAGGTCTAAGTTGGATGCCCGAGCCCTTAAGTGTGTGTTTGTTGGCTACGGAGGCTATCAGAAGGGTTACAAGTGCTATCATCCACCAACCAGCAAGTATTATGTCACTATGGATGTTACTTTCTTTGAAGACATGAGTTATTTCTCCTCTTCAGATACAGCTCTTCAGGGGGAGAATTCATATTTTGAAGAGCTATATCATGGAGAGGAGGAGGAATCAGAAGGAGAAGGAAAAGCCACACAGTCAGGAGGTATTTTGACGGATCCGGTTGAGACTATTAGCTCGCCGCCTCTAGCAGCAGAAGCACCAGTTTCCATCACTCAGAATGAGGTTAAAGACACACCTGCCCCTCCTGCCATCGCTTCTACCCCTGACCCACAGCTTCCTGGTACTGAAGATCACCCATTTGAGGTATGTCCATCCATTGATACTAGTAGTAGTGAGTCTAATGTTGAGCAATATGTGTTACCACATAAGACCACTAGGGGTCAATCAGCCAAAAGATATGAACCTACTCTTACTGCTAAATCAAAATACCCAGTAGCCAACTATATGTCCACTAGGAGGTTGTCGAAGTCATATGAATCATTTGTGAATCAAATATCTGCTGTATCAGTACCTAACAAAGTGCAGGATGCATTGGGGGATCCAAAGTGGAGGAAGGCTATGGATGAAGAGATGGAGGCGTTGCAGAAGAACAATACTTGGCAACTTGTGCCTCCACCACAAGGCAAGAAGGTTATAGGTTGTCGTTGGGTGTTTACCGTGAAGCATAATGCAGATGGATCAGTGAATCGATACAAAGCACGTCTTGTAGAAAAGGGATTTACTCAGACATATGGTATAGACTATGATGAAACTTTTGCTCATGTTGCCAAGATGAATACTATTCGGGTTCTACTCTCGTTCGCTGCTAGTTTAAACTGGCCATTCCAACAGTTTGATGTTAAGAATGCATTTCTTCATGGAGAGTTAGCCGAGGAAGTGTACATGAGCCTTCCACCAGGGTATGTAGTTGCTTCTCCTGGTGAATTTGTATGCAAATTGAGAAAGTCTCTGTATGGTCTCAAACAGTCACCTCGTGCTTGGTTTGGAAGATTTTCACAGTTCATGCGGAAGGTTGGTTATAGGCAGAGCAACTCAGACCATTCCTTGTTTCTCAAGCATCAACAAGGTAAGGTAACAGCTCTAATTATTTATGTGGATGATATGGTAATCACTGGTAATGATACTGTTGAGATGGATAGACTGCAGAGACAGCTAGCCTCTGAGTTTGAGATGAAGGACTTGGGTGATCTTAAGTACTTCTTAGGAATTGAGGTAGCCAGGGGGAGAGAGGGAATTTATCTGTGCCAAAGGAAGTATGTTCTTGACTTGTTGACAGAGACTGGTTTGTTGGATTGCAGACCTACTGACACTCCTATTGAGCAGAACCATTGCTTAGCTGAGTATCCAGATCAGGTACCTACTGATCGAGCTCGCTATCAGAGGTTAGTTGGGCGCTTGATTTATTTGGCTCATACCAGACCTGACGTTGCGTATGCAGTGAGCGTGGTGAGTCAGTTCATGCATAATCCGAGTGAGAGTCACATGGATGTTGTTATGCGAATTCTGAAGTACTTGAAGTCAGCTCCAGGAAGGGGAGTACTGTTTTCTAAACACAACAACATTCTTGAAGTTTGTGGCTTCACAGATGCAGATTGGGCTGGAAATATCACAGACAAGAGGTCAACATCAGGTTACTTTACCTTTGTGGGAGGTAATTAGTTACATGGAAGAGTAAGTTGTGGCACGTTCTAGTGCTGAGGCCGAATATAGAGGTATGGCTCATGGAGTGTGTGAATTGTTGTGGCTGAGAAATCTGTTACGTGATCTGGGTTTCAAACTCAAAAATTCCATGAAGTTATATTGTGACAACAAGGCAGCTATTGACATATCACATAATCCAGTACAGCATGATCGTACTAAGCATGTGGAGGTTGACCGTCACTTTATAAAGGAGAAGCTAGATGCCAAAATTATTAGCTTTCCTTTTGTTCCAACTGAAGAGCAACTTGCAGATATACTTACCAAAGGAGTTTCCAGGAAGGCCTTCTATGACTCACTAAGCAAGTTGGGCATGGTTGATGTATATGCGCCAACTTGAGGGGAGTGTTAGTGTAAGTCATCGTTCCCTATTAGGAATAGACTATAAAGGAATATATTGTTGTAATTACTTACCTTGTATATGTTGTGTAGTACAGTAGTACACAATAGTTGTAGTACGATTGTAATCTGTTTATATACACCGCAGAATGGGTGTAATAATATATCAAATAATTCATTCTCTCAATCTTGTTATATTTGACTAAACTTGTTGCTTAATCAAAAGTGGGAACGGAAAAAGTTGTCAATATCATTAAGAAAGGCAAAACGTCGGTGTTAAATTTCTGGGCAATTGCTTGACAAATGGGTTCCAGCAACACAGAACACAAGCCTAATCGTAATCAACGTAGAGAGTCACATCGTGCATTCAAGCCTAACCATATTTAACATAGAAATCGAGTCACATCATAAAAGAGTCTGCACTGAAGATACCCATCCAATGACAAAGAACTCCTATATATGCCAAAGATGTATATATGAGATTGACATTTCTTAAAAGAAATTGCATTCCAGTTGTATGATGTTGAAGTGTAGAATCAAGAAATGTTTTGCACTGAAAGATCGATGAATCTGCTTAGTTTCAAATGGTACTTAATTAGAGAAGGGACCAATATTGCACCAAACAATTTTGAGAGCGATAAACTTCCCAATAATTTAAGTGTTTTGCGTCGTTTGATCAATGTTTGGAAGGAATTAGTCTAGCTCTGCTGGGATACCCCGAAGAGTGTGTGTTGCTAACTATCTAACGCTAACCTCCCCCAATTAAAAAAATAATAATGCATGGGGACAGAATTTGGATAGTGTATTGGGGACAGCTGATTTCATCTCCGGAGTTATACTCACCCTAGATTCCAAAATCATAACATACTCGTTTCAAAAAACAAAACAAAAAATCAGAACATACTTGGGTCTAACTAAACTCTAGTCTTCGCGAAAAATCAAAACCCTATCAGCAGAGAAATTAGTCTTTACAAAAAGTAGAGTCCTTTTTGTGCGTAATCCCACGACCTAAACGATACCAACCGAAAGCAACACCTCTGGTCTCTAGACCAAGAGAAACCCGACCAAAAGTCACCCTGGCACGCCCCCCAATTATCAAAAATTCATATCTTGAATAAGCGTCCAGACCACTGGGCATTGGAACCAAATTAACCGCTCTAACTCACAAAACTAACAAGGTCACCTCTGAAAATAGAATTGATAGAACTTGGATATCAAAAATATTGTTGACTTCTCGCAAGACCCTAACCAGGCACGGCACATGCCTCCACCGTAGCCCGAAGTGGCCGACGTGTGAAACCCGAAGGTTAACATTCACGTCAGTGATCGAAAGAGAATCCTCTCGTAATTACTTACAAGATTGGATTTGGATTAGGGCAAAATTCTGGCAGACTAACTCACTCATGACAATTTTGTTCCGGTTTTGATATATACATACATACATATATATATGTGTATATATATATATATAGATTTATGTGTGTGTGTACATATATATAATCCAAAGCGAAGGTTCACTTTGAAATTAAAGTGCGCATTTAGAGTTTATGGTTATTTTTCGGTCGCATATCCACATCTTGACCGTTCAGTTTTTAGGTACTAATTAAAATACAGATCATCTCTGCAAATTTTCGGCAAAATTGATGATTGTTAAGGCAATGATAACTGCTTTAAAGCTAGTACGGTTCAGGTTAGATAGATTCAGTTCATTCATTGGTTTAAGGGAGTTAGATACCTTAACAATTATCAATTTGGCTGAAAATTTGCAGAGATGATCTATACATTAGTACCTAAAAACTGAACGGTCGAGATGTGGATATGCGACCGAAAATGCACACTTTAATGTTAAAGCGAAGCTTCGTTCTTGATAAATATATATATATAGGAATTTCTCAGGTGCGGACGTCCGTACCGAATTTTCGGTACGGATTTCCTGTTTTCGACCACTTTCCAGCCACATTTTTACATCTTAGCCGTTCAGTTTTTAGGTCCTAGTGTATAGATCATCTCTACAAAATTTCAGCCAATTTGGTGATCGTTAAGGCATCAAAAACTGCATTTTACACGAACGGACTGAATCTGTCGAACCGGAACCGTTCGTATTTATAATGGTAAATTGCAGTTTTGGATACCTTAAAGATCACCAAATTGGCTAAAATTTTGCAGAGGTGATCTATACACTAGGACCTAAAAACTGAACGGTTAAGATGTAAAAATGTGGCCGGAAAGTGGTCAAAAACAGGAAATCCGTACCGAAAATTCGGTACGGACGTCCGCACCTGAGAAATTCCTATATATATATATTTATCAAGAACGAAGCTTCGCTTTAACATTAAAGTGTGCATTTTCGGTCGCATATCCACATCTCGACCGTTCAGTTTTTAGGTACTAATGTATAGATCATCTCTGCAAATTTTCAGCCAAATTGATAATTGTTAAGGTATCTAACTCCCTTAAACCAATGAATGAACTGAATCTATCTAACCTGAACCGTACTAGCTTTAAAGCAGTTATCATTGCCTTAACAATCATCAATTTTGCCGAAAATTTGCAGAGATGATCTGTATTTTAATTAGTACCTAAAAACTGAACGGTCAAGATGTGGATATGCGACCGAAAAATAACCATAAACTCTAAATGCGCACTTTAATTTCAAAGTGAACATTCGCTTTGGATTATATATATGTACACACACACATAAATCTATATATATATATATACACATATATATATGTATGTATGTATATATCAAAACCGGAACAAAATTGTCATGAGTGAGTTAGTCTGCCAGAATTTTGCCCTAATCCAAATCCAATCTTGTAAGTAATTACGAGAGGATTCTCTTTCGATCACTGACGTGAATGTTAACCTTCGGGTTTCACACGTCGGCCACTTCGGGCTACGGTGGAGGCATGTGCCGTGCCTGGTTAGGGTCTTGCGAGAAGTCAACAATATTTTTGATATCCAAGTTCTATCAATTCTATTTTCAGAGGTGACCTTGTTAGTTTTGTGAGTTAGAGCGGTTAATTTGGTTCCAATGCCCAGTGGTCTGGACGCTTATTCAAGATATGAATTTTTGATAATTGGGGGGCGTGCTAGGGTGACTTTTGGTCGGGTTTCTCTTGGTCTAGAGACCAGAGGTGTTGCTTTCGGTTGGTATCGTTTAGGTCGTGGGATTACGCACAAAAAGGACTCTACTTTTTGTAAAGACTAATTTCTCTGCTGATAGGGTTTTGATTTTTCGCGAAGACTAGAGTTTAGTTAGACCCAAGTATGTTCTGATTTTTTGTTTTGTTTTTTGAAACGAGTATGTTATGATTTTGGAATCTAGGGTGAGTATAACTCCGGAGATGAAATCAGCTGTCCCCAATACACTATCCAAATTCTGTCCCCATGCATTATTATTTTTTTAATTGGGGGAGGTTAGCGTTAGATAGTTAGCAACACACACTCTTCGGGGTATCCCAGCAGAGCTAGACTAATTCCTTCCAAACGCCACGGGGCATTAAACACTCATTAGCTGGCCACCAAGGCCTCATGGGGATTCGAAAGCCAGACCTGAGGGTTCCAGACTAGAACATTCCACGACCCCACTAT
>BDJD01001050.1:255263-269811 GCA_002564525.1 Rosa multiflora | reverse complement strand
ACTCTCCTCAAGATTCAAATGAATCAAGTAAGGTCTGAGGAGAATGTGGCAGATTTGTTCACCAAATCATTGCCTAAGGACACATTTGAGAAACATGTGAAAAGCATAGGAATGCGAAGACTTTCCAAGCTCCCTAGATTAATGTAAGTATCAGGGGGAGTCTAACACACACATGTCATACTCAAATGTAAAAGGTGCATTGTGCTCTTTTCCTTCGACCAAGGTGTATTTTTGTCCCACAGAGTTTTTATTGTTACTTGGCAAGGTTTTTAGTGAGGCAACAACTCATGCACCATTTCATCTTTGACTTGGTACAAGGGGGAGTGTTAAAGGAAAAGCACATTATGTACCTTCGTCAAAGAAATAGACGAAGAGGGAATCAAGCAATTACAAATCACAGCTCAATCAGCATTTAGTATCCCTATATAAAGGGGTTATGAATGAAATGAGTAGACCAATTCCAATTGTCATTTTACTTTAACAGTATGTCATATGTTAACATATTGTAGAATTCATTTACCCAATTGTGTTCCCTCACCGAAGAAGTTCAAGACTATCTTGGGGGGTAAGATACTCACTTTGCATGCTGATGCCCTTGGATTAGTTTAAGCTGAGGATGATGTTGCTCTTGTGAAGTTGAAGAAGAAGACTGGTAGGCCTCTTGGAAGTAAGAACAAGGGCCCTAGGTCTCAAAAAAAGGTGGGGATAACTCCTCTACGCCTCACCTATCCATCTGCTACTACTGCTCAGCAAGCTGGTCCTAAGGATAAGGGCAAAGGAAAACTCTAAGTTTTCCTCTCGTTGTGTCTAGCATTTGAGGTAGAGTCTGGTGCTATGTAGGTTAGCTTCTCTCATCGTACATCAATTGAGGTCTCTAGGCGATTTGGGTTGCTATGGCAAGAACTTAGATAGTTTTGGAGTTTGTTTCATTTAGCTAGGCACTATGAAATGTGCGTATTTGTTTGTTAATGAGGGTCACCAGTCATATGTTTGGCGGCTTGTGCCAACTAATTTTTTTGGTGTGAGACAACGTATGATGTACGTGCCTTCTGGGCATGGATAAGTAATGAAATTATCTATTTCTCAAAAATTTACCCAATTGTAATTACCTCCTAGTTAGTTCATATATACTTCATAACCTTTGACTTCATTCAACGTCCAATAAAAGTATACTCTCTTTCTTTTCAACTTGTTCAATCACTCTTCATAATGACATCGTCAGATCGAGTTGTATAAATAGATGGACAAGTCGAAGATTGAAGAGATCATCCAAAACGCACTCAAACAAGGTAGCTGTTCTATCTTCCTCACTAAACCCAACCAAATATAACAATGGGATCAGGAGCACCTCTCAAACTTCCCACCATAGATTTCTCCATGCAAAACCTCAAACCAGGCACCATCGAGTGGGACTCAGTTAGAGCTCGAGTCCGCTTTGCACTTGAAGAGTATGGTTGCTTCGAGGCTTTGTTTAACAAAGTTCCTTCAGACGTTCGAAAAGCTAAATTGCGAAACGTTTCTCAAAAGCCCTTTCTTGGCTATGTCGGGCAATACCCCGTAGTGCCGGTATATGACAGCATTTGTATTGAGGAAGCAAACGTCTATGGACAAGTTCAGAGTTTCACAAACATTTTTTGGCCTCAACAAAACCCAAATTTTAGGTCAGTACATTCTTTCCCCCGCCTGTATATAGGGGCAACAACTAATATATCTGCTATATTATCTTGTCGGTAAACTCTTACTCTTAATCATACATGCAATAATCCATTGATTAATCCATATACCAAAAAGAAAAATATAATATACTTAATTTCCGGCCGTTGTTCGCATGAGACCTAATAGTTGATTAGCAAATGCTTATCTTGCAAATATTGGTTTTCATGGCAGCAAAACTGTTCATTCCTTCTCGGAGAAACTATCTGAGCTGGATCAAATTATAAGGAGAATGATTTTGGAGAGCTTGGGACTTGAGAAATACCTGGAGGAACACATAGGGTCAACAAACTACCTTCTTCAAGTCATGAAATATAAGGGCCCTCAAACCAGCGGGACTAAGCCGTACACCCACACGGATAAGAACATTGTCACCATTATACACCAAAACCGAGTTGAAGGACTAGAGGTACAAACCAAAGATGGGAAATGGATCAATGTTAAATCTTCGCCGGAGTCATTTATCGCCATGATTGGTGATTCTCTCGATGTGAGTTGCTTTATATATTCTTAATTGTGAAAATACTATCACAGTAATAGTCTAAACGTAAAGAAATCCACAATCAGTGCTTCATATATAGTCTTGCCAAATGCTTATATATGAGATCAAACCATGTATATATCATCTGCGTCTTCACTCAATGCCTATTGGTTTGGATTGAATGCTCTGATTTTAACAGAAACGGTGAGTTTCGTGTGACGCACATGCTTGGATCCATGAAGTCAGAACTATACTAATTGCTATTTATTTAATTGGTTTAACTATGATAAAACTTGTGCTGATTTGATGTGCAGGCATGGACAAATGGTCGACTGCATTGTCCACATCATCGACACCCGATGACTGGAAATGAGGCGAAGTACTCCACTGCATTGTTGTCTTTCCCAAAAGCAGGATACATAATAAAAGCCCCAGAGGAGGTTGTGGATGAAGAGCATCCTCTGCTTTTCATGCCATTCGATAATGTCGAGTTTCTTGGATTTTTCTTTTCAGAGGCTGGTCAGAGAGCTCAATCTGCTTTGAAGAATTATTGTGGTGTCGAAAACTAGCTAATATAGCAGGCTTTGTGTGATTTAATTACACTTTCTCTAATTATACTGTACGAGGTGCATATATAGCAATATAGTATGTATGTGTGTTTGAGAGAGAGAGAGAAGGAGAGAGAATTAACTGCATGTAATAACATATCAACTTTATCTATGTTTGTTCGAACTGGGGAAAAAAAAAATCATGGCAACCGTTTATATGTGCGATTAATTAATGTTTAGAAGTGCAAAATTGTGGCTTTTTTTATAAGTGCAAGTGTGCAACCACCCTCGCTTATATACTTAATGGCAACTGTTCAATTGGATAGTTTATATAAGCGACAGATCTTTTATTAAGTAGTTTTCAATTTGACTTATATTTTGGAGATATCATATTTAATTGTCTAGCGTTTAACGTTTAACCGAGGGTGTTCGTACTTTTGAGAAACTAGTGAGCAAAGAAGCCATGCATGTATACATACATAGGGCTCGTCCACAATCGAATCAATTTTTTGCTTGCCAACTTAAGGGATTGGTTGTGGGACGCATTTATTTATCACAACTTGGCAAATCGACTTTTTCAGTTTTGTCAATATTCCATCAAATTGAAATATTGTTAAGGTATTGAACTAGATCACTTCAATTAATCAACCACGTCTGTTCAACCATAACCATTTATATGGATAATGGTAAATTACAATAATGCCTTAGTGATTTTTAGTTTGGCTAAAAATTTACAAAAATGACCTAATCATAAAGACCTAAAACTGAACAATCGAGATGCCAATGTGAGCCCCTAAAAAATTTGTCGAGCTAAGTTGAGACGTTTAAAGGTTATTTTACGATCTCAGTAATTAAAATGGTGCTCGAAAATATTTTTTGAAATTTTTCACAAGGTGGAATTTTCATTTTAGGAGTTCAATACTAAAGCACGTGAAATGACGAGTTCGCGGGAATTTTTTGGACACTCGAGCTAACTTTTATGAATTTTAGAAGTTTTGGGATTAAGGAAAGAGTAAAACCCACCACTAAGGTCAAAACTTTCTTGCACCCGACAAAATGATACCCAACTTTCAAAAGTAATCAAAATGATACCTAAAGTTTTACAAATAAATCAACTTGATACACAACTTTTAAAGTGATCAAAATGATACCTAAAGTTTTAAAAACAAATCAATTTGACACCTCAGTTTATTTTTTTTTTAACTTCTTTGTTAAATCAAATGAAAAATCAAGCTTAAAAATTGAAGTGATTTGTGGTCAGAGGGCCATCAATCATCTATAACCCAATCTTCTTCCTCTATAGAATTAAAAAAATCTTCCATTCAATTTCAATTCTACCATCGATCGTAGAAACAAATAAAGTTAAGATGTTTCTCAACTTCTAAAGAAACAAAGAAAAATGGGAAGAGAGAGAGAGAGGTAGAGATAGAAGAAGAAGAAGAGAATTAACAAAGTAAAATAAAAAATAATTGAAAATTAGTTTTTTTGTGTAAAATATTATTATAACCCCACAAAATACTGCACCACACGTGATCAATTTTAACAAAAAGTTACAAAAAATTAAACCGAGGTATCAAATTGATTTGTTTTTAAAACTTTAGGTATCATTTTGATCACTTTTGAAAGTTGGGTATCAAGTTGATTTGTTTTTAAAAATTTAGGTATCATTTTGATCACTTTTGAAAGTTGGGTATCATTTTGTCCGGTGCAGGAAAGTTTTGACCCTAGTGGTGAGTTTTACTCTTCAGAATAAGTTCCAGATTTCTTTTCTAAAAGTTCCTAATAGCAAATAGCCAGCTTCTAATTAACTGATAAAAAAGAACAGAGAATTAATTAATTGCAACACATACATATTGAAGGATACATAAACCTAGGTTATTTCTAATTGCTATATAATGGACCAATGTATAAGTCTGAGGACAATCTTTGGGTACCAGCATCGTTTTGAATCTCTCCCATGTAACATCAGAAACCACCGGAATATACAGTCGTAGACAAAAATGGATCAGACAGTAAAAAAATACATGGGCCTTATATTAATACCCTCTATAGTAATGTATGTCACATTTGGGCCTTATATTAATACCCTCTTTCGATGATCCCAATGTATGTCACATTTGGGCCTTATATTAATACCCTCTATAGTAAAAAAATACATTCGAGGCTAGGCCCAACTACATGGGTCAGGTCATTCGGGTGACCCGGCCACCCCCTCCATAAGAACTGACCGCACCAGATGCATTCGAAGAACTCAACGCTCCGATTCAGCGCGTGGAAGTTGTGCTCTACTCTCATTCGTAAATCAGGACTTAGCTTCCTTGCTAATTAAGTACTCATTTACTCGAAATCTGTTCCTTAACGGTGTTTTTGTGTGTATAAAGTTTTAATTCTTGATTATAATTTGGCTTCTCTTTTTTTTTTTTTTTTGGTTAAAATATAATTTGGCTTCTTTGTTCCCCAGCAAGGTTGAAACTTTGAGTGAAGTTTTGATTGTTGTGCTTGATGAGTCATTTAACTGTTGGAGCTAAATTTAATTCCAACTAGATGATGGGAGGGTAGTGTTTCTTAGTGAATTTTCCTTCTTTTTATAAATTGTCATACACAATTTGAGTCTTGAATTTTCTATGTGAGGTTATTTTGTTTGTGATGTTTCCTCTGTATTTGGATTTGGCAAAGTTGTCCTGCAAGTTCATTAGAAATCCTGTAAATTTATTTCTCTTCTAGCTTTGCAACATGACAATTAATAACATTGTATTGTTACAACATTGAAATGTTGGTTAGTAATAGAAACCATATGACCGCAAATCAGTTTATTTTCGTTAAATTGATTACAAGAACTGGTAGAGGTTGGCTGGCCACGCGCTCTGGAAAAAAAAAAAAAAAAAGCAGGACTTTTACGATCGGTGCTGCGCCCTAGGGGCTGCTGCGGAGACTCTCCATCATGGCGTCGCCTCCTGCTGTATGCCCATGGAGCTTCCTTGAGTCCTTGTCGATTCCTAAGCACTTGGACTCTCAAAACCCCAAATCTGTTCAGCAACCAAAACTCCCAAAACCCAAGACGTTTGCCTCTATACTTGGAGGGTCTGATGATTTGCAGGTTCCAATGAGCAAGCTTGCGCCTCCAACCATCCGTGGTGATATGGTGTATGTTAAGATTAATGAAGCAATTTACCAGGACCAGATTATGGCATGCCGCAACAATCTGATTGGTCGGCTTCTCCTACGTAAAGGGACGACCCCTTTGAAAACGGAAAACCTAAAACAGTTACTCCATTCTCTTTGGAAGCCGTTGGGGCCATGGAGGTTGGTTCCCATTGGTAAGGGGTGTTTTGATATCCATTTCAATTCTGAGGCTGATATGCGTAAGGCTTGGGGTGGAGGTTATATTTAGATTATTTAGATTATCTCAATGGCAACCAGATTTCAAACCTGGGGAGGTTATGCCTCAAACACATGCTCAAATTTGGGTTCGTATTACAGGACTAGGTCAAGAATACTAGCACACACAACATATTATGGAAATTGCAGATGGTGTTGGAACCCTAGTACAATTGGATGCTGCAACCAAAGAGCAAAGATTTGGTTATTATGCTCGTGTGTTGGTGGACGTGGATTTATTGGGGGCTCTTCCCACCTCTATTATGGTGGAAAGGGAGGGTCATTGCTTTCCGGTCGGAATCCATTACGAAAATCTTCCTCCTCAATGTAGTCATTGCCATTTGATTGGGCATGATCGTTCCAATTGCAGGCAACTAAAGAAAAGTGATGCTGCTACGAAGTCGGCGGCTGCACAGACAAAGCAGAATGTTGTCAAGCAAGAGTATAGGGTGAAGGGTGCTTCATCTAGACCTCTTGTTACTAGTGAGATTGCTACTGAGCCAATTAATAATAATATGTCTTCACGGCAAGTTGAAGCTCATGTTGTCAATGAGTTTGCTATTGAGCCAACCCAGGTTGTTGAACCAACCTTTATTGCTGAGTCACCTCAAATTGTGGTCAACAAAGAGTCACAACAATGTGTGGTCAGTGAGCAGACTGCAGGGAAAATTGTCACGTTTGTGAATAACATATGTGAAGAATCAGCTATTGAGCTTATGGAGGGAATTGCAGATGTAGTTATCGATGGGGAAAATGATGCCAATGGAAAAAGTAGTGTTGAAAAGGGTAGTGTTGATGGTTCGGACCATGAGGAGTTCGGTAGTGACTTTTCAAGGAGTAACTCGACTTCACGGTCCTGGAATGATATTATGGAGGAAGAGGGTGAGGAAGACTTTGTTCCTATAGATCATCCCCCGGGTTTTGGTCCTCAAGATTCTAGGGCAGCTCTAGAAATTGATGCAGTAGCTAGGCTTGCAAATGGTGAGGATATTGATGGTTTCACTCCTATGCTAACTAAGTCTCAACCGAAGACTCAAGCTAAGGAAAAAAGATTGAAAAACATGGAGGAATCACAGGTTCGCAAAAACCCTTTAAGGGTCCGGAGAAGCCTTTACGACTCCAATGAAACTCATATATTGGAACATCAGGGGAGTGGCCAACTTGGACTCCTGTAACGAATTATCTACTATTTGTCGTCAACATCATCCGGATTTAGTTTGCATCTCTGAACCAATGACTTCTTTTAATTCTATTCCTGCATCTTATTGGGCTTCTCTGAATTTACAGTTAGTTGCTTTGAATAATCGTGGCTCTCTTCTGCCCAATATCTGGCTTTTTATTTCTTTGCAGTGTTCTGCTCCCACGCTTGTTGGGTCTTCTGAGCAACACATCACAGTTCAGCTTTCAATAGATCGCACCGTCTCACAATTCACCTTTGTTTATGCTGCTACTACTACAATCATGCGTAGGTCATTGTGGTCGGATTTGTTGACCCTCAGACAAAATACTACAGTTCCTTGGATGGTTATTGGGGACTTCAATGCTATCTTGGTGATAGGAGCATATTTATGCTACATTATTATTATTTTGTTGTAAATATTTGTGGATAATCATGTAAATAGATGTTGAGTAATAGGTGCCTATCCCTATAGATTGGTGATTGATAGGTTGTAATTGTAGGAGTGATTGGATTGTAATTCAGCATTACCCTTTTTTGTACACCATGTAGTCCTATATAAGGCTCCTCACGGTGAGATGAATAATACACACATTCTATTCTCTACGTCTATACTCTCTCTCTCTCTCAAATTCGTTTACTATAGTTTTACAACACATTATCAGCACGATACTCTAAACCAAGCCCTAGCCAGGAAAAACCCCCCCCTGCTGCAGCCTGTTTTCACTCCCCGAAACCTCTTGATCGGGATCTCAGATCAAAATCTTTCCTTCATCAAAGTTGTTCGTCTCTGCCTCTTCTATCTGACCTCCAAATTTCAGCCCTATTGGAGTCATTTTGAGACCTGCACACCATTCGAAGTGGGAGCTATTTAGAAGAGAATCTGCTCCGTGTTCACGACTAGCTCTAAGATTTGGATCGAATAGCTTTGAGATTCGGGATTTCCTACCAGAAGAGGCGAATAGCTCTTGGATTGGCTGAGAAGACAACCTTCTCAGTTCTGCACACATAAGCTGAAGATTCATCCGTCTTTCTTCAAGTAATGTTTTCCAAAACCTAATTTTATATTCATGCTTCATGCTTATTGAGCCTATTGATTGAACATGAAAAATCCTCCATGATGCATGAACCCTAAATTCTGATTGTTTTATTTGGAATATATATATCTGTTCATGTTTTGGATTGTTTGATTGGAAAAGAAAAATATTAGGATACTTTGGCTGTAGCTATTTCTAGCACTTGGTCCACTAGCACCAATTAACAACTAGAGAGCATCAATCAATCTTGCAAAAATAAAGTCTGCTATTTCTGAGATTCAAACCCAGCCACAGTGTGTACCAGGCCAGTATGTTGGCCACTATGCCATTATGCACTACTACAAAAATTTAATCACACAATACTAATCACACAACGGAACATAAATCATCTGTTGTGTGTTTATGTAAGCTTTATTGCACAACGGTACTTGTTATATTCTGTTGTGTGAATGCCAACAAAGTGATAACTTTTTTATCAGAACAACATTGCACAACGGAATTAAGTAATGTCTGTCGTGTGAGTCTTGAAAAATTTAGCGGCAGATTTCCCTCCACTTTAGAGTCTTGGTTGGCTCTTGAAACACTAAAATTTAGGCTACTAGGACAACAGGCTTTACTATTTCCGTTGTGTGATTGAAAAACTAAGTATCAAAGTTTGAGGAAGCTTGCTTGAATGCCTTCCCCTAGATAAGCCTAGCGCGAGCTGTGGAAATTGGACAACAGAAGTTATAATTTTCCGTTGTGTGAAGTGGGAACATAGGCGGTAAGATTTTGAGCCAAAATGTTGTAGGCGGCATATTTCCCTCTATATTTTGGCATTTTGATTTTATGTATTGCACTCCTACAACAGTTTGTTACAGAAACGTTGTGGGAGTGACTTGAAAATTTAACGAGAGTTAATTGTGTCCCAAAGACCTAGCCATATCTCGGCATAATTGTAAAGTGGAAAGAGAAAACAATACCTCTCTCTCAACCTTCTCAAACCTGTTGACCCATCTCGACCCTCTCAGTCATCTTCTTCACCTCCTTCTCTTTCCCTTCTTATCCAAAATGCAAATCTTGTCCCCTCCTCACTTCTAATCCAAATCCCTAAATCCAAACCACTAATTCAATCCCTCAGTATCCTCCATTTTCCTCTCAGTTTTTCAAAATCCATACCAAACTTTTCCTCAATTGAAAAAATTGGATTCGAACTGAATGCTCTAGGGTTCCGAGTAATCGAGCAGCAGTGAGATGAGCGACAACATGGACAGTTCAAATTTCGATCCTTTTGAGCATGATGGCAGCGCTGAGGCTGTTACCTCAATTCCCGATTCTTCTAGCGTTGAAGATGCGGTGTCACCACTGCTCAACGTCTTTATTTCGGAACCACTGAAGAGCTGCACGAGGTTGAATCTAACGACGATGAGGATGACCCTGATGGGTTCAAACCTTACACAACTTCTTTCCGCTTGCCTCAATTCCTTGGCCTCAACCAGTCTTCTTCTTCCGCTCCGTTTTCAAACCATTATCCAAAACCTTCCTCTACTGCCATAGCCACACACCAAGACCTCAAGTTCCTCTCTTCTTCGTTAAGGGCTTATCAGCCTCGGTCGTACAAGCCACTTTCGCTACAGCACCAAAAGCAACAAGCCCAGATGAGAAAGGTTCTCTCTTTTCATAAACTCATTGGGTTTTTGAATAAAGTAGAGTTCTTTAGATTATGCTAAGTTAAAATTTTTATTTTATTTTTTTGTTTGTTTGGGGATTGTAGGTATGAAACCGCAGTGGAAAGCGATAGATTTCAAGTGGATAAGGGAGAACAAGGATGTTGTTGCTTGGGTGAATGCTTTATCATTCTACATATGGTTTATTGAGATCCCATTCCTTTGGTTTATTGAGATATGGTAATAGGCTGAATTGTGAAATGCTTTTGGTAATGTGAATTGAGAAATGCTTATAATTTTTATGTTCTTTTTACAGTATTGCAGCCTAGTTTCATTGAATTTGGGTGATATTTGGTATGAGTCTAGTATTACATCCTTTTCATATGGCTTGATTATTGGGATATTATTCATTTGTAAATTTGCAGTTTTTAGAATTGAAATACATATAATATTTTGCTTGCTTTAGAACTTGGTCTTCTTTTTTCTAGCGCACACCACATGTTCGATGGAATGCCTCACATAACCCTTCACTTTAATTGGGTGGGAAAAGAAGTATCTTTTAGCTTTCTTATTACTTGGGTGCTGGAAATTGATATATTGTAGATAGTAGGCAAATAAAAGGTCGTCGTTTGATATTACTAAATATACTAAAGGCAAACTACACTTTTCCTGTTCATTTCGCAAGCATCTGCCATTTGCCTGTAGCCTAAACCGGTGCTTCGCCATTCTTTTGCGTCAGACTTCTATTCCATCTCCAGCATCATCATCAGACTCCTGTTAAGAGATCTTTCTAATCATCGTCTTCTCTTTGCATCGGACTTCTATTCGAACTTTAGCATCTGTTCTTTTCTTTTAATCTTGGTGACTGGATTGGTTTTGGGTAGACGGAGAAGTTGGGGGCAGCAACAGTAATCGATTATGTTCGTTTTTGGATTAAATGGCTTTTGTATGATCATCCAGCCCTTTCAGTCTCTCTTGCTTTAGCCATCCCTAAATACAATGCCTCTTGATTATATTTTTAAAGCATACTCATACCACTTATGCATAGACTGGATATGGTCAATTACAAAAGAGCAACTCCTCTCCTTCTCTTTCTCTTATCGGTGATCACACTCCTAGTCCTAGTCTTCTCAGAAGCCGACTTTCAGTGCCACCAAACCCTCTGCCAACGTACTTCGGTCCTAGTCTCCTCGGGAGCGGACGGTAGTGCCGCCACCACAACGGTTACAGAACCAGCCAAGCAAGGGTAACGCCCTAGCAACCCAGCCAAGCTAAAGTCACGCTTTAGCAAGTTCTCCTCACTTCCTAATGGTTCTCGCTCTGCTCGATCTACAACATCGAGTATCGATTGTGATTTCCAAGAAGCTCAGCACAAGTCCTCGCCACGAGGCACAAAGAATCCTACGACGAGGTTGGTGCTCTACTCATCCACAATCTCTTGAAAGAAGTCAGGTCAAGGGACACCCCTGACGACCTCACCCAAATGGTGCTGGCAAGCCCGCGCAAGAAAAGAGACTGTTGACCAGCTGCAACAAAACTGGAGCCAAACATTTTGGCAAGTCTAGTGGGACATACTGTGAGCTGTAAATCACACCACTATTAAGAAATTGAGGTTAGTAAGGGGTTGTGAATCATAACGGAATAGGTGAAGTCTCGTTTGTTAATATTGAACTAAACTCCTTATTGGTGCCTAGTTAACGTCCCTTAAGGTTAAGGGCGGTTTTTATTAACACTTGTTGAACTGTCTTCACACTTATGATCTTTCTCATCTTAGTAAGTATAACCTATGTGAAATGGTGTCTAGAAATGGGACAACGTTCATAATAGGTTATTGAATCCAGAAGTGCGTGCAAATGGGCCTAAACCACTATGTGGGAGTAGTTCATGCCAAAATGGATTTTGCCTCTTTTGTTCGCCCTCCCTCACCTGGCCATTTCAGTAAGGTTGCCCAAAGGATTTGAAAGAAAGTTTGTGTCTAGGCGACTATACTTGGACCGCAAGTCTAAACCTTGACTCACAAAGTCTTATTGAATTCAGCTACTTATACAATACAGCATACTGCCAGATATTCACCATTGGGAAGTCAGACGATAACCCTTACCAAAAAGTTTACGTCAACTGCCTGAAACATAAGACCCCCAGTTACAGACCGCACACGCGTGCAGACTGTCGTGGTCTTTCAGAAGAATTAATAATTCAAAGATTTTCTCTCCACACGCCATCAACAGAGATGACAACCGAACGAGGAGAAGGTCAACAGCCCGAGGGCGAGGCAGTTCTCACCATCCAGCCTAATGAGGCCGGAAGAGCGTTTGATGACACCAGGGTAGCTGAGGACGAGGTGAGAGCGGATATTTTTGTACCCATCCCTATCCCAGAAAACGCCAACCTGGAAGCGCAACTTAACATCATGCGAAAAAACAATAGTACATTCTGGGCAAAAACGGCTAAAAGATTTGAGGAACAGCGACGGATGTCCAACAATCTGATAACGAAAGTCAGGCTGGAGATGGAGCGCAATACGGAGCTATTGCAAGGGCATATAGACCACACGTCACGACAAGCCCAGGAGCAACATGAACAGCTCGTGACCTTGATAAATGCCCAAGCTGCGCAGACAAAGGTCGTTCTCACAGAAGTCGCGGCTATTCGCAGTGAGGGATCCAATACCGCGATCCAAGTTGCCATGCAAAAAACTTAGATGGATCAGGCAAGAGATGTCCTAAATAAGGTGTTAGGGGACCCCAATGCTATTATAGGGTCCCTCGGCCAGCCTACAGGGTCAGGTAAGTACATACCACCAAATGCTCGAGAAAAAGCAAGCGGCGGCAGTACAGCCACATCAGCTACTGCTGTATCAGTCAGAGGTAAAGAGACTACTCTGGCAACGGGTGCGAAGAACAACGCCACGTCATTAGTCACGCAAGGGACCAGGACTTTGAAAATCAATGAAGGGGCCTCTATTGGTCATAGCCTGTTTCCCCAATATGACAGTGACGGAGTTGAATACGTGTACCACGATCCACCCCCAACAAGTCATTATGGTATCGACAGGGTTGAAAGTCCAACGAAGGTTACCGCAGCCACAAAGGTTCAGCCAGCAGTGGGTTTTACGTCGCAGACATCAACCAGACACAAAACGACCCATGGAGGCGGCATATCTTTGGTTAAGCAGGTTTCACAGGCGCCACCGCTGATCTGGCCAGTTGCTGATACAGTGGTTCACCCACCTCCTCCTGATCTAAGATATATAAGGAGAGAGGAGGTAGAAGCAATGATCAGGGTCGCGAACCAGAGGCCTAACCTGGAGGAGGCCTACCAAGGGCCCTTCCCACCGCATATTACACAGACACCTTATCCTAGGGGATATAAGAACATTACGTTCTCTACTTTCTCGGGAGAGGAAGTCAAAAATGTCGCGGCCCATTTGGTTAGGTTTCGAGTACAGTATGGCCAGTACCAAAACGACGACAATCTGAAGTGTAACATCTTCGCTACTTCTTTATCAGGGTCTGCCTTCACCTGGTTCACTAAGCTGCAACCGGGATCAATTGTGAGTTGGCCCGCGATGGAGAAGCTGTTCAAGGAAACCTTCGGGACTATCGAGCTTGAAGTAGATCTGGCTTCACTCACTCAGATGGCTCAGCAGCCAACTGAATCCGCTGTCATGTACCTTCAGCGCTTTTAGATCCAGAAGGGAAAGTTGAACGTGATTCTGCCGGAGAAAGAACTGGTGAAATTGGCAATTAAAGGCTTAGAGCCCCGCCAACGCAAAAAACAGCATGGAAGCATGTTCAATTCCATGGGGGAACTGATCACAGAAGTAGGAAGTTTCGAGCACTTGCTCAGGGAGATGGACGCTATGAAAAACGCCTCGAAGGGGACATACATCCCAGGGAAACGCCGAATAGTGGCTGCACTCAGCCATCAATCCAGTTCCTTTGATCCTTACTACAAGAGTGAGGAATCTAGTACACCAGAGGCTGATGAGTCTGAAGAAGATGAGATAGCTGCCCTGGAACTCACCGAAAAAAAGGCTTCAACCTTAAAGCAACTAAAGCTGTGCAAAGAGCCGGTGAAGCTCAAGTCGGTGGTTTTCACCAAACCAGAGCTCGCAAGTTATACTTACGATGCGAACAAAGCGCATGAAATCTTGGATGAAATGATCGCCGCAAAGATTGTGAAAACCGACTTCGGCCCATTTGCCAAACCAGAGCAGCTAAGGGGGAAGAAATACTGCAAACTCCATAATATGTGGAATCATAATACAGCCGATTGTGTTAAGCTGAAGGATCTTATCCAAATCTGCTTAAATAATGGTAGTTTGCAAGTAGAGGCACCGACAACAGCAGCAGCGTTGGTAGACCTAGATCCTTTCCCAGATACTGGCATCAACATGGTGGACGTGGCATGGGGTGAAAAAGATCAGCAGAATCAAAGTCCAGACCATGCGGCTAAGGATTTGAAAAGGCACTACTACAAAAAGGTCATCAGACGACGGTGGATTTCTGTTGTCTGATGACCAAGCTGACCGTGGTCTAAGTGAGTGTTGTGTGATTGAAAAATCA
>BDJD01001050.1:196283-225902 GCA_002564525.1 Rosa multiflora | reverse complement strand
GGGAAGCCCGAGTTTTTCTGTTTTAGCTAAGGGAGGGAACTGGGAATACTATAGATTATTCCCATTTACTTAGACGACATATGAATGTTGTCTTAATTTTCTACTTGTCTTTCGTTTACTCAGACGACAGATATCTGTTGTCCTAACTTTCCACTTTTTCATTGCGAATTTATCAGTTATTTCAGACGACAGATATCTGTCGTCTTAATTTTCTAACTTACTAAAAAGATGAAAAAATTGAAATAGCCAAGGGAGGGATCGAATACTTTAGATTAGCAAATTAGCTTTCAGTTTCCCGTTTACTCAGACGACATATGAATGTAGTCCTAATTTTCCACTTGTTTCCCATTTATTCAGACGACATATGAATGTTGTCCTAAATTTCCACTTTTTCATGCAAATTTATCGGTTCTTTCAGACGACAGATATCTGTCGTCTTAATTTTCTAACTTACTAAAAAGATGAAAAAATTGAAATAGCCAAGGGAGGGATCGAATACTTTAGATTAGCAAATTAGCTTTCAGTTTCCCGTTTACTCAGACGACATATGAATGTAGTCCTAATTTTCCACTTGTTTCCCATTTATTCAGACGACATATGAATGTTGTCCTAAATTTCCACTTTTTCATGCAAATTTATCGGTTCTTTCAGACGACAGATATCTGTCGTCTTAATTTTCTAACTTACTAAAAAGATGAAAAAATTGAAATAGCCAAGGGAGGGATCGAATACTTTAGATTAGCAAATTAGCTTTCAGTTTCCCGTTTACTCAGACGACATATGAATGTAGTCCTAATTTTCCACTTGTTTCCCATTTATTCAGACGACATATGAATGTTGTCCTAAATTTCCACTTTTTCATGCAAATTTATCGGTTCTTTCAGACGACAGATATCTGTCGTCTTAATTTTCTAACTTACTAAAAAGTGAAATAGTATGGATTCTCATGCTATTCAGACTACATAATTAATTTATATGTCGTCTAAAGAAGTTCAAAAGATTCAGACGACAGAAAACAAAAATTCTGTCGTCTGAAATGTGTCGTCTGAAGGCATTATTGGCATAGTGTGAGTACGATCGATTATGACGTGCAAACTCGAGAACGCGTATGGTCGTGTGAGCATATGGATTGCATATGATAAATGTAAGTTGCATGAGCGGTGCGAAGGTAAACGTTTGTAATTCGTGAATGATGAATACGTGAACGCTTGTGTTTGTTTGGTTGTCGCTCGTATTAATGGAACACGAAAAGAATTCAATTTGTCGCAAGTGACAAATGGTAGAAGAATTCAATGTTCCATTAACGTGTGGTGTGTCAAGTAGACATGAGTGTAAAGCTCGAGGACTACCGGGAAGGCATCAGAGGAAAGCTTGTGAGCGGGAAACTCGGGTTTGCCGGGAAGGCATGAGCGGGAAGCTCGTGGGTTGCCGGGAAGGCATGAGCGGGAAGCTCGTGGGTTGTCTGGGAAGGCATGAGCGGGAAGCTCGTTGGTTGCCTGGGAAGGCATGAGCGGAAGCTCGTGGGTTGCCTGGGAAGGCATGAGAGGGAAGCTCGTGGGTTGCCTGGGAAGGCATGAGCGGGAAGCTAGTGGGTTGCCTGAGAAGGCATGAGCGGGAAGCTCGTGGGTTGCCCGGGAAGGCATGAACGGAAGCTCGTGGGTTACCTGAGAAGGCATGAGTGGGAAGCTCAAGGGTTGCCGGGATGGCATGGGCGGGAAGCTCGTGGGTTGCCAGGAAGGCATGAGCGGGATGCTCAATGGTTGCCGGGAAAGCATGAGAGGGAAGCTCGTGGGTTGCAGGGGAGGCATGAGCGGGAAGCTCAATGGTTGCCGGGAAGGCATGAGCCTGAAGCTCGTGGGTTGCCGGGAAGGCATGAGCGGAATCTCAAGGGTTACCGGGAAGGCATGAGTGGGAAACTCGTGAGCGGAAGCTCGGGGGTGCCGCGAAAGCGTGAGCGGTAAGCTCGTGAGTGGAAGCTCAAGGGTGCCGCGAAGGCGTGAGCGGAAGCTCAAGGGGGTGCCTCGAAGGCTTGAGCGGTAAGCTCGGGGGTGCCGCGAAGGCGTGAGCGGTAAGCTGGTGAGCGGAAGCTCGGGGGTGCCGCAAAGGCGTGAGAGGTAAGCTCGTGAGCGGAATCTCGATGGGGTGCCACGAAGACGTGAGCGGAAGCTCGGCGGTGCCGGGAAGGCACCAGGGCAAAAGCTAGGCGGTGCCGCTGAGGCACGAGCGCGAAACTTTGTGTTGCCATAAGGCATTAACTGGTAGCTCGAGGTGATGCCCTGAGGCATGAGAGTGACCGTTGCTAATTATGCTGGGCTGTATGTACAAGTCCCCGAAGTCCCCAGTGAAGGAGGGTGTTCTTGCGGGTTGATACCAAAGCGTAGCTTTGTGCCGTATATCAAGCATAATTAGTGCGAGTGCGTCGTCCATCTAGAATTGGTTGGAGCGAACGCTTTTGCCCTTTCGGGTGGGCCCCTGCTAGGCCCGCCAGGTAGTCCCCCACTCCCCAGCCACGACGGACCTCCGGATGGGCGGTAAATTATTTGTTGAGGGGGAGCTGCACGGAGCAGAGGGTGTTGGGTAGCGAGCCCAATCTTTGATACCCAAGCGTCGGGGTTAACTGCCGGATCAATGGCTGCCGTGGGTTGTGTTAACTAGTCCCTTTACTATTTCTCGGAGGAGAAACTTGACTGCAATGCCGCGTAGCGGTCATTGTCATTATGAGGCGTTGCCTTACCGCTTGGCAGTTGGTCTGAATGAAAAATAATAAACACATAGAGCAAGTAATAATATTTTGTTCGAGTATCCCATGTTTATTTAATTGGTTTGCAATTAAAATAGAAGCATGGCATATGTGTATAGCATGTACTTGTAGTAAAGTTGCTAATTAACATTTTTGCATTATTGTAAACATGCTTAGAGATCATGAAGACATGTAAATGCATATCAAGTGTGATATATTTGTAGGCAGGCTTAAAGTAGTAAAAGCATGTGATTGGCATGGCACTACCTCAAATTGAAAGAGCGTAAAAGATAAGATATAGTGACTTATCTTATGTCGATTTTGGAGGCTAGCGGAGTTTGGCCGAGCATGACGGTCCATTGCTCCGGCGAAGTTCCTTAGTAGAAGGATGTTGATTTTGCTAATTTGGAGAGATGATTGGTGACTATGTCTTCCTGCAACGAAAAATAGGTGATTAGTATATGTGTGTAAAATCAACACTAGTATTTATGTTTATTTGCGGTAGATCACATAGGAGAAGTACAAATAAGCAAGTAATGCTAGTGGTTGAGTTGGAGCATGCGTACTTATGTGTGAACAATCAGAGTGTACTAATTGCATGTTATAAATCAAAGTTGTGTTTGACATGGATTTACTCCAAGTGACCTAAATTACTTATATACCTCCACATGTATACATCACGCAATAATGAATAGACAAGCATGTAAGTTGTTATGAGGTCGGCGGAATGAAATGTGCATGAGCTAGCAGCCAAATTGTGTCATGTTGATACGTGGTACCATAGTAAACTAGTAACTCATTCATGACTAGGGATAAGCACAGGGCTTAGTATTATATAAAATAAGTTTCATGCATGCATGCTTTTGAGCTAAAAGAAATCAAGGCATATATGAATAACATATGGATGGGTACAGCATGAAAAGCATGTGGCCGATACATGCCTGATGTATGACCAGGCTTGGTTTATCACAAATATATACACACACGTCTCTTATAGTTACATGCTGTCGTGGGCTTGTAACTGCCGTGCATTTGGAGGCATGTAAGGACAAGCTAGAGAATAGTGCAGTGTGTACATATTATAATCAATCAAGGATATTGATTAAAAGAAATAAGCTTATTTGGTTGGTTGGGGCGTCGACTGAGAGCTGGTGAACTGACGAAAGTCCAGCATCAAGTTTCGACGAGTTGATGAGGTCCTCTGGTCGTCAAGCGTCAAGCCCCAAACGTCAAAGAGCTGACACAGCGGAGGAGAAACTCAGCGGTGAATTTCGGCCTGATGCCCAGCGGTGGAGAAAACTCAGCGGAGGTGCTTGGCGGAGCGGAGCGGAGCTCGGCGCTGATGCCAAGCGAAGGAGAGAACTCAGTGGCGGAGAAAGCTCAGCGGAGGTGCTCGGCGCTAACGGAGTCTGGTTTTCCCGCTGACGGAGATGAGCGGAAAAAGTGCCGCTGACTGAGTTTGGCGGTGGCAACGAGCTGTGATTGATGATTGGAGATGGGATTGATCACTTTACGCTGGTTAGCGTCGTCGCTAGCAGAGGATGGCCGACTGGCTCAGTGCCAGCGGTGGTTGCTTTTGTCGGCGGTGGCTCGTAGTGGAGTTTTGGCCAGCGGTTTGAGGCTGGCGGAGGTTTTGCAGGCGGAGGCTCCGAGTTCGGCGGATCCTTGCCGGCGGAGGCGCTGCTTAGTGGAGGCGTTGCTCAATGCAGAAGCTCGGTGGAGGTTTTGCCGCTGGGCGGAAGATGCCAGTGCTAATGCTCGGTGCCGGCAGGCTAGCCGACTGGCTAGCCTCTGGTGTTGGGGAGCGCCACAGGTGGTGGTGCCCAGCGAAGATGGTGTCAGTGGAGCACTTCGACGGAGCTGGGCGGAACGGAGCCAGCTAGCGGACCTCATGGATGGAGCTCTGGTCGGCGGAGGAGATGCTCAGCGGTGAACAGTCCAGCTGAGGTAAAGTTCGGCGGAGGGGAGCTGAGCTCAGCTAGCGGACCTCGTGGATGGAGCTCTGGTCGTCGGAAGAGGAGCTCAGCGGAGGCAGTGCTTGCAGTTGGCGCTGGCATGCCGGCGCTGGACTGGGCTGGCGGTCCGGCGGTGACCTAGTCTGGCTGACTAATGGTGCATCGAAGCTTGCTAGCGGAGGTGCCTAGGTGCCATGGCAGCGAGCTGTCAATTAGAGCTGGCGAAGGATGATGCTTGGAGGTGGCCGGTGTCCAGAGAAGATTTGCCGCAAAATTTTTTTTTTTTTTTTTTAAGTTCAACGTTGACTTTGTTGTTGGGCGTTGACCGGTGTTGACCAGCTCTCAAGGTGCAAGTTTCTGCACATTTCTGCTCTAATTGTACCGCTGGAGTAGTGTTTGATCATGCCTTGGCAAAAGTTGCCGGCAAGAAACACAAATTCAAACATGAACTCACTGGGAACCAATGAAGACTCAAGAATGACTAAAGAGAAACGGGTGACCAATGAATTTGAAATGGCTCAAAGAAGGAGGGAAGAATTTCTTTGAGTTCCGCTAAAGCAGACTTAGCTCATGGTAGGTGACGAAGCCAATGTGTTGGCTTCCCACAGACGGCGCCAATTTTAATGTTAGTGATCCGTGGGATCTCTAGTTAGCTTTAGAGAGAGAGAGAGAGAGAGAGAGAGAACGACACAAGAAGTATAGTGGTTCGTTTCCCGCCTTAGCGGGAAACTACGTCCACTTGAATGTTTAACTAGTGTGTTGAGCCTTGCGGCCCAAATGGGGATTACAAAGTATGTAATGGGATGGTGTTTAAGTGGGAGGAGACATTCCTTTTATAGGTGAAGGAATGCTTCTCCTTTACATTTTCTTAGATGTGGGATGACTAAAATCACTATTCTAGTCTAGAAAGCATGTTTGTGAAGGCAACTTTGCAAGGCCGGGAAGGTGGCTTCCCGGCGACGTATTTGCTACTTCCGGATACCGTAGCATAGCTTGAACATAGGGCTACAAGATGCAAGTAGCGGTTGGGCCTCACCGTGGCTTGTGGGTGTCCCAAAGAGGGTGTTACTTATGCTTGGTGAGATAGCAAACTAGTCATGCTAGTAGGTATCTACAATCTACAAAGGCATGTAGATGATATTTTTTGTGATGAGGGAATTTGAGTCCAATCTCTATGTAATTGCTGTATCTACTAGTAGAGACGACTTTCGATTGTTGAAGATCATTTTCCTGAGCTTGTTCCTTTGGAATGAATGGTTTACATTCTTCTGGAACAATTTCTGGTGGTTCAACCAGTTCAATATTTTCATCAAATTTATCTTCATTGATGATTTCTTCCTTTATTTTTTAGGAAGATGGTTCTATGATTTCTTGGAAAAAGGCTTCTACCTTTATCTCTTTTTGTTCAGAGAAATATTTTTCATATTCTTGTTCTACCAATTGGCTGACAATGCCATTCTTGGTTTTTCTTCTTGCTTCAGCTATGAAGCATTCTTTGTGATAAGTCTTTTTTGACTCTTCACAAAACATAGGGAAACCATCCTTTTCGTGACATAAGCAGTAGTCACAAACGAATGTACCAGGGTTCACCTGATAAGAAGACATTAAGGATTCTGTCTTACTTTCTTCCCAGTTTTTGATTCTCAAAACATTCATCTGTCTGGATTCGAAGTACTCTACTTCAGAATCTGTCTCAGACTCAGATGATTCTTCTTCTTCAGACTAGGCAGAGTAAACTGACATGTCATCTTCTTCATCATCCGAATAGGCTATTTTGTAGCCTTTCATATTGATGATTCTACTATATGCTTATATTCTTCAAAGAGAGCCTTAGTAGATCTTTTATCCTTTTCTGGGCATTCATTGGCATAGTGCCCTTCACCTTTACATAACCAACATCTGCAAGCTTTCTTGCTTGGTTGTTTATGTTGATGAGTATTCTTCTTTTTCTTGAAGAATTTCTTTTTAGGATTTTCATCCTGTTGTCTCTTGTAATTGGAACTTTTCTTGAATTTCCAATCTTTTTTCTGATTACTCCTTTTGAATTTTTTAGAGTAATATTTTTCTTTCTTCTTTCTGTGGAATTTGGATTCATGACATCCCCAGTTGGTTGGCATATCCAGTATTCCGTAACAGAAATTTTCAACTCCTTTGAGTTGTTTCTTAGCCATCTTTGCTCTAAGATTGGCTTTACACTGCTCTTTTAGTAATTGCCGGATTCTGTCAGCAATTCCTCCAACTGAAAATCTTTCAATTGGTTTTTCAGTTATGCTTTCTCTCACAGCTGTTCTCCATGGTTCAGGGAGCTTCCTGTGCAACAGGTTGACTAGATCAGTATTCTCTAGTTCACCAATCGTACAGTAATATTCTTGAAATTCATTCAAGTATTCTTCAAAATATCTCATGTCACAAATTTTTAGAGCTTAGATATTTGATTTGGCCGTTTCTTTAGCATTTTCACTCATATTTGAGAGATCTCCACAGAACTGATCATACAGGGGTACTGTAAAATCATACGGAGATTTCGAAGTTTTTATTTCTTCCAGCCATTCTTTTCCTCTAGCTGTCTCTTTGAAAGAGAAGTAATACTTTTTTGCTACTCTGGTGAGAATAGTTTCAAAGTACATCTGAAGATCAGGAGCTTCTTTTGCTACCCCGGTGAGAGTAGTTTCAAAGTACATTTGAAGATCAGGAGCTTCAAATTTTCCAAGGGTAAGAGCAGATGCCATCATCAGGCTGTCTACCCATTGGTCAAGAGTTTTTCTCTTGTCTAGAGCTTTGTCTAGGTCTAGCCAGATACCGTAATTGGAAATTGGTACTTTGGGTATCTTGTCCTCTGGGACAAATCTTTGAGAATTTCTTTCTCCATTTCTGCCCGTAGGGGCTTTCTGTATTGGGAGTTTTAGTTTTCCCTTTTCTCTAATGATGAAAGTTTTGGAGCTTTCTCCTTCTTCCATTTCAATATCTTGGTAGGGAAGGAGTTTTCTTTCCTTTCCTGGATTGAAAATTTTCATTTATTTGATTAGTTTTTCTAATCGTTCAGGGTTTTCGCAGGAATCTGCTTCTTCATAGAGGTCATAGAGCTTTTGTGCTCTAAGCATATTTACTGGTCTGTTTAGATCAGCTTCTAGTTCTTCTTCAGTGATGGACTCTGATGGATCTTCAGAGTTTTTTGTACCACTAACACTAGCTTCTCTAATGCTATAGCTTTTTCTGAGAAGATTTTTGTTTATCCTAATATTCTCAGGACAGTCATCACTTTTTCTGTGATTGTCAAAATTTAGACTGATTTCTCCAGTCTTTCTACTCTCATAAATTTTTGCTTTTGCACTTTCTGCTGGTAGCTTCGGACCAAATAATTTCCATTCAATAGGAAAAGTTACTTCATTCCAAGTAACCTTATGAATCTGTTGTGAATGGTTCTTCTGACTGGTGAGGAATCCAGTAGTAAGACCAGGGATATTTGAGATCCTTGTCTTTGGCTCTACTGTGGTACTCATCAGTTTGTAGTATATTCTGTATACTATTGCGAGTTCTTGCATATCATTTTTCATAGTTATGCCGTCTGTCTTGACTCTCAGTCTTAGACAGTGAGCTGCATCTTTCAAGCTGGTAGAGAAATTTGGGAAGCAGTTGAAATATGCAACTTGATTGCATAAGAATGCTTCAAGGGTTCCCAACAAACTAGCTTGAAAATCTGTTAGTCTATTGTCTTGCAAGACACATAGAACTAAACAGTTTATTCCTTCTCGAGCAAGTAATTTTATGCCGACTTGGACTGCTCTAATGTGCATAAATTGATACTTTTTTGTTCTTGCTCTGGCAACTTCTTCAGGAGTGATCAGTAGTAGATCTGTTTCTCCTGTTGTGGAGGGGGTTGTAAATTCCAGTAATTTGAAATGATGGCTATCCATCAGGTCAAATGTTCCCCTCTTGTAGATTTTTTTGAAATCTAGCTTTGGAATTGAGGCGTTTTTTACCTCATGCTCGATTTCGTTGTATTCGAACTCTTCAGCATTTAGGAGTTGTACTCCTTTCTTTTTCCCGAAGATGCTCATCATATTGACATCTCGAGTTTCTTTCGGGTTTTCATACCGAATACTAGTAGAACTAGTTGAGGGATCCAGAAAAATTATGTTTGGAACAGGATTCTTTTCCTGTCTTTCTAATGGTTTGAATCCATTAGCCTTCTTTGTTTTTACTGTATGCACTTTCTTGTCCTTCAGTATAGTTTTCATAGAATCCAGCGTTTTTTGCTGTTCATTAATTTTTCTACTAACACTTGTTAGCTTTTCTTCTTCCGTTTTTGGAAGTTCCTTGATATAATCCAGTTTGTTTTCCAATTTTTCTAGTTGGTCGATTATAATAGGTATTTTTTCTAGATGATCTTGATATCTAGATATTTCTTTCTGCAGGTTCTGATATTTTTCATCATAAGATTTTAATAGAGAATTCAGTCTCTCTATTATCAAATCAAACATTGTCCCTATTGGGGATTCCCCTGCTGAGCCTTTTACAAGCTCTAATACCAGTGATTTGTGGATCTAACCAATGCTTAAATAATCAAGAGGTTTTTCTTCCTCTTCCAAAATATATAAGAGATTATCATATCTTATTCTACTTTGTAGATTCTAGTTTGAAGTCTATAGATGATATCCCAGTAGTGGGGGGTTTCTCTATTAAGACTTTCTCTATAGTCTTTCAATTTTCTCAATTTTTCTCTTTTCTTTTGCAATTCTTTGCTAGCATTTTTACAGATAGCATTCAACTCAAGTCTGTCAACGATCGAAATTATGAATAGTAATTTGTACTGTTTACCTTTGAAAAATAGAGGATGACTGTTAACATCTGCATATTTAAACAAATAAAACTCTGATGGGCCCACCACGTTTCAACAAAACTTAAATATGCAAACTATGAAGTAGATCGACAGGCAAACTGACAAGGAAAGCAACGAGGGGTACTACTGGTAGGGAAATTGACAAGACGGGTAGGTAGGAAGGAAATGGAGAAAGAGTTGTGTAAAGAGGGACAAAAATAAGACATTGGGGTGTATGAGAAGTATTTTTCTGGATTAGGGGTGTATGAGCATTAACCCATGATTTTATCCATGTCAAAGGTTATTCTCAACTTTAAAGCGTTCTTATATTAGTCAATAACTTGAAATGACAGCCGAGGCTACTTCATTATTTAGAAAAGGTGTTTTGGTAATATGGAGCTTCTCTGTCAATCTTTGGGTTCAATGATCTACCCAGAAATTGTAACTAGCTTTTTTCTTTCTCGTTAATAACTAATATAGTATGATCACTCATCCTTTGATTTTAGTAATCAACTGATGCTGATAATGGATTTCTGCAAAAAGATAAAACAAACATAGACATTTCGTAGACACTCATCAGGCATGCATCTCGGTGAATTCGTTGTCCATTTACACTAAGAATACAGATTGCAGACAGATAAGGTATACATTATTCAGTTACTTTGTGATACGCTGCATATATATTCAGATATATTATATTATTAGTTCATTTATCCATTTTGATCTATAGGTTTTGTTTTGATTTTCAGCAACCGAAGATTGGCTCGAAGTAACAGAGAGACAATTAAATGGTCGAGAAGAAGATTGCTCAATTGCTCATGCAGCTCTTTGTTCATTTAAAACTCTTTGTTCAACGTTTTAGATTTTTGCTCCTAGCTTATTGTTTCCGTTTCTCAAAATGAGTAAAAATGTATTTTTAAGTGTAAATAATATTTTAAGACTTTGGAAACTCGTTAAATTTTCAACTTATATACTTATCTTTTATCTCAAATTGACTATAAGATTATGCAAACGCTAAGAAAGTTGATGGCATACACGAAGCATGGAGAGACCTTCAATGGCCAAGAAGAAGATTCCTCATTTGCTCATAAAGCTGTAGTCAACCTTATCAATTTTATCATGACTAATTAGTTTTGAAATAAACATTTTTGTTTCTCTGTACCTTATTCTTCTTTTTCTTATCTTTCGATCGTGCATTTATATCCATTATTAACGGGAGAAATTGCATACGTAATTCATTTGAGAATGTTCTTCCTCATTATTGACACGGGCATGCATAATATGCATTTAACTATTGGCATGGTTGTTTGGGATTGTAAATTTTCCATAGGACATCCCTCAAATTTGGATTCAGGACTGACCCAAGGCAAGCAAACTTTCCTTGACCAAAGGTGGGCCTCGACTTGGGTCACCCACATGGGTTGGGTCGTGCTTGGAAACCGAGCACTCTAACTATGGCCCAAGTCAATCACACCGAAAACTGAGAAATTCGCGCTCCACTTAACGCTCCGGTACGGCGCTCCAACTCCGCCGTCCCATTCCTCCACTTCTTTGTCCGCTGATTAATTAAGGTACTTTCTACTATTATTATGAGTTGGCTCCGTGGATTCAACTTTTTGGGTCCTCTTAATTTGACTTTATAATCATAGGAAATTTAGATTTGCGAAATATTTTTTCTGCTTATAGATTGTGGGAAAGTTGAAATCTTTAGTGTACGGTTAGTGTGATTGTGATTAATGACTAGTGGTTTGGTTTAACTCACTGATTGTTGATTCTGGGTACTAAACTTAATTTCAATTGGTTCATGGGTGAGGAGTGTTCATACTCCTTCCATTACAAATTCTATTCTGCAGGGTGGTTTTCTGTTAGCTTTTCTAGTCGATTACAAAGAGTCCAGAAGTAGGGGGAGAAAATTGATTGATAGTATATATTATGTATTTTGTTGGCTTCTGGCTCCTATATTGGAGACTTGTGTTATAAGTTACAACAAATCCAAGGTTGTATCTTTTGCGACCAATAAAGTAAAAAGGTTGTAATTGTTAGCTGATTAAGAAACTCTGGAAGTTTCGAGAGGCTGTTGAACACGTGTCAACAATTAAGTAGTTAATTAGTTACTAATTAGTTGATTAGAGCTAATTAGTTTTGTTACAAGTAGAGTGCTTGAAGCTTCTTATATAAACAGATGTATTCTCTCTCTTATTCGGTTACGAAAGTTCTGAGAAATAGAAAGAGTAGTGTGAGTTCTTCTCTCTCAAAAGGTCTCTCTCTCTGTTTTCTTGTTCATTTCACAAACCCAAGCTCATCTTTGATGCCATGGCTATCATGGTATCAGAGCACTCATAGATCCAGGACCTGTGATTCATGCTTCCGCATCCATTATCTTGGCTTGAGTACTTATTCTATGTGATTTCAGATCTTGCTTCGTTATTGCTGCGATCTGAAGCTTTGCTCATCTCCGAAGCTCAAATCAAGTGGTGCGTTCCTTCTTTGCTTGATCCAAAGCTTCTCTAGTGTTTGTTGATCTTCTAAGGTGAATTGCACTTGTCTGTGTTCCTCTATACTGTGATCTATGTATTTTGAGCTGCATCTATGAATAAATGAGCAAAACCTGAGCACTGTGTTTCATTGAGCAAGAAACAAACTTGAGCACTGTGTTTCATTGAGCAAGAAACTTGTGTTAATTAGCTTGAAAAAATTGGAGAATTAGGGCAAAATTAGAACAAATTGAGTTCTTGATAGCAAAAAATTGGAGCAAATTAGTTTGGTACTAAGGAAATTGAGTGCTAGATCTGAGTAAAGAAAGTGTAAATATGTGTTCACACTACAGTAGATTGAAGATGCTACTTGTATCAAGTTGTTGATTTCTAGAACTTGTTGAACAAATTATCATATTTGGTGCTCCCTGTAAAAGTGTATTGTTGAAATTTGCAGAAAACATATCAATGGCTCCTCGTGTTGTTGCTACTCCTGCTCTTACTCATTCTGATGTGCACTCACTTTTGAGTGTGATCACTATTCATCTTGGAGAAAGAAACTTCATCAAATGGAGTTTTCAGTTTGAGTCCACTCTTGCTGGCAATGGTCTCTTTGGTTATTATGATGGTACTGAGGTGGCACCACCCCGTTATGCACTTACAACTGAAGGAGAGGTTACTAGTGAAGAAACTGCAGCATATAAGGCATGGAAGCAAACTGATATGGCCTTGTTGAGTCTGCTCATGGCTACACTGAATGAAGACATTGTGGATGTGATTGTTGGCTGCAAAACCTCTAGACAAGCATGGCTTGCCCTTCAAGAACAGTTTTCTGCTATATCTAGAGTGAGCATCATGCAACTCAAAACTGAGTTACAAACCCTTCGAAAAGGTGTTGAATCTATTGAGAAGTACTTATAGCGAGTGAAGAGTGCTCGTGATCAACTTTTATCTGCAGGAGTTACTATCCCTGATGAGGATGTGATCATTGTTATCTTGAATGGACTACCTGAAGAATATTCCATAGTTAGGACTGTGATTGAAGGAAGAGAGACACCTATTACTCTTCGAGACTTGAGATCTCAATTACTCTCTGCAGAAAGGCGTATTGAAGGAAGCTTTTCTCTTCACTCAAGCATGAGTGCTATGGTTGCCAGAGGAGATGGTACAAGGAATGGAGAGAGAAATGGTGAAAATAGAGGATGGAGTCTCAAAGATGACAGTAAAGCTAAGGATGGCAAACAAAGTGGTGGGAGTGTTGAATGTCCAGTGTGTGGGAAGAGAGGCCATACTGTAGACACATGCTTTCGTGTTCACAAGTCTCAGATTTGTGGCAAACATGGACATCTCACAAGTACTTGTTATCAAAATCCTGAATATAAGGGCCAGCAAGTTCCCCAGAATAGGCCATCTAGCAATGGACTAACACCTGAATGTCAAATCTGCTCCAAGAAAGGCCATACTGCTGCCAACTGTTTCTACAGAACAGATGTACCTGCTGGTCATCCATCCTTGTCCATTCCCACTTGTCAAATCTGTAGATTAAAGGGACATGTTGCTTTAAATTGTACTCATAAAGCTAATTTTACCTATCAAGGGTCTGAGCCACCTGCATCTCTTACTGCTCTAACTGCTCAGTCTTCTGGAGGCTACAATTGTGGTTTTCCACAACCTCAGGGTAGCTATCAGGGTGAATACCTTGTACCTAATGGCCTATCCAACTCAAGTTTCCCTGGTGGCTTTCATCCAAGCAGTGGTGCATCAACATCTTCTTCTGGATACTCCATGAATCAGTCTGGTGCATCTGCTTCATCTACTGCTCATGTCAACAAGAAACTCTGGAAGTTTCGAGAGGCTGTTGAACACGTGTCAACAATTAAGTAGTTAATTAGTTACTAATTAGTTGATTAGAGCTAATTAGTTTTGTTACAAGTAGAGTGCTTGAAGCTTCTTATATAAACAGATGTATTCTCTCTCTTATTCGGTTACGAAAGTTCTGAGAAATAGAAAGAGTAGTGTGAGTTCTTCTCTCTCAAAAGGTCTCTCTCTCTCTGTTTTCTTGTTCATTTCACAAACCCTAGCTCATCTTTGATGCCATGGCTATCATGGCTATATTAAACCTGATGATCATATCTTGAAACTTAATCAAGTGTTACATGTTCCTAATCTAGCCATGAATCTGCTGTCCTTTACAAAACTTTGTAGAGATAACAGTTGCTTTATCACACTTGATGAAATTGATATTGCTGTGCAGGACAAGGCATCCAAAACTGTTCTCTACCAAGGAAAGAGCAGTGAGGAAGGTCTTTTCCTCTTCAAGACACCATCTGTTGCTTCAAGAAATGAGTTGTCTCATACTGCCTTTGTGAGCTCCTCCATTCCCTATCCAGTTTGGCATCAACGGTTAGGTCATCCTACTCAACCTGTAATGTCAAAAATGTTAGCTTATTCTCAAATAAAGTTGCCTAGTTCAACTTCTAGTCATGTCTGTACCTACTGCTTAGAAGGCAAGATGCATAGATTACCTTTTCCTGCCTCAGTTTCCAAGAGTCTTCTTCCTTTTCATAAGATACATTCTGATGTGTGGGGACCTGCTCCTTGCCTCTCCATAGAGGGCTATAGATACTATGCCACTTCATTGATGATTGTACCAAATTTGTGTGGATTTTTCCACTTATCAATAAATCTGATGTTCTTACTCAATTTGTGAAATTCTGTGCTTTTGTGCATACTCAGTTTGAAGCCACAATTAAAGTCTTTCAAACTGATGGTGGTGGTGAGTTTAATAGCAAAGCTTTTCAAAATTTCCTAGCCTCAAAGGGAATTTTACACCACATCACTTGTCCCTACACCCCTCAGCAAAATGGGGTTGCTGAGAGGAAGAATAGACACATTGTAGAAACAGCCATTTCCTTGATGTCTAGTGCATGTCTGCCCAAACATTTTTGGTTTCATAGTGTGGCTCATTCCAGTTATCTTATTAATCGACTGCCTTGCAAGTCTCTCAACATGATTTCTCCCTATGAGCTCTTGTTTCATAAGATCCCAGATATTTCTCTGCTCAAGGTGTTTGGCTCCTCTTGTTTTCCATATCTCAGACCCTATTCTCATGACAAGTTGGAGCCCCGAACTACCACATGTGTCTTCTTAGGCTATGCCTTGGGCTACAAGGGTGTTTTCTGTTATAGTCTTCTGCACAATAAACTGTGGCTGTCTCGACATGTTATCCATGATGAGTCATGCTTTCCATTCCGGTCTTCTTCTCAGTTTGTGCCATCCACTATTGATCCTGTCACCTTCTTTCCCTCATCTACACCTCGTCCTACTCTTTCTCAGAGCATGCCTGTTCTTGGTTCTCCTGTTCCACTCAGTGAGGCCCCCACTGAGTTGGAGGGGGGCAATGTTGGTAGTAGTAATGTCAACAGTGGTGATATGAACAACATAGAAGTAGAGGCTAGTGATGATCAAAATGGTGGTGCTAATGAAGTAGGCACTGATGATCAAAATAATGAGGCTGGTAATGTTGTTAATGCTGTTACTGAAATGGGAAGTGGTACTGAAAGTGTTGACCAACATGCTAATGAAAACCCTGCAATTGTTCCAGTTGTTCCAGTTTATGGTTTGAATACAAATGAGGCTAATGCTTTACAATTTGGTGGAAATATTAATGGTGAGAATCTTCCTCAGGAATTAGAGTTCATTGTGAATCAAAATTATAATGAGCATTCTATGATGACTAGAGCCAAAAATGGCATTGTTAAGCAGAAAACTTAATTTTGAAGATTTTTACTGTTTCTCTGCCATTGCACAACAAAAATTGTATGATGAGTATCCCTTTTTTAGTGGTTTTACTGCTATATCAGATATTAGTGATATTGTTGAACCAAAGTCATTCAGGACAGCTACTGGTAGATCTGAATGGGATCAGGCAATGATGGAAGAGATTGATGCTCTCAAGAAGCAAGGCACTTGGTCTCTTGTTCCATGTCTCAAGGACAGAAATATTGTGGGAAGCAAATGGATATACAAGATCAAGAAAAACCCTGATGGTTCTATTTCAAGACACAAAGCCAGGTTAGTAGCTCAAGGTTTCAGTCAAGCTAAAGGTCTAGATTATGATGAGACTTTTAGTCCTGTTGTAAGACATAGCACAGTGAGAGTCATTTTAGCTCTTGCTACCATGAACAACTGGGAGTTAAGACAATTAGATGTTAAAAATGCCTTTTTGCATGGAGACTTGAAGGAAGAAGTCTATATGGCTCAACCACAAGGCTTCATTGATCATGAGCATCCTGAGTATGTGTGCTTACTAAGAAAATCTCTCTATGGCCTAAAGCAAGCTCCAAGAGCATGGAATGAGAAGTTTACTAGTTTCCTGCCAAGCCTAGGATTTACTTTCTCCCATTCTGATCCAAGCCTCTTTGTTAGGCATACTGCAGAAGGAATGATTGCTTTGCTATTGTATGTTGATGATATAGTAATTACAGGTTCAGATTCAAAAGGCATTCATGAGGTTATCTCTGAGCTCAGTATGGTGTTTGACATGAAGGATCTAGGTACTTTGACATACTTTCTTGGATTAGAAGTAGCCAAAGTTCAATGTGGTATATTTCTGAGTCAGGCTAAGTATCCCAAGGACCTCCTTGCCAAGACAGGTATGGATACTATTAAATCCTGCAGCTCCCCATGTCTTCCTCACTATCAAATGACAAAGGATCAAGGTATTCCTCTCAAGGATCCCACTATGTACAGAAGTATTGTAGGTGCTTTACAGTATTTAACATTTACACGACCAGATATTGCATATGCTGTCAACACTGTTTGTCAATTTATGACTAATCCTATAGATGTTCATTATGCTGCAGTCAAACGAATCTTACGGTACTTACAAGGAACATTACATAAAGGACTGTTCTATAGTTCTAATGGTGCCTTGAATGATACTGTGAATGTTAAGGCCTTCTGTGATGCTGATTGGGCTGGAGAAGTTATACAGAAACGTTCTACCACTGGATTTGTTGTGTATATTGGATTGCGTCCTGTATCATGGCAGTCCAAGAAGCAAGGTTCTGTATCACGAAGCTCAACAGAATCTGAATACATGAGTCTTGCCAACACTGCTGCTGAGATCAGCTGGATCAGACACTTGCTATGTGACTTGAAGATCAAGATTCCTCATGCTCCTTTGCTCAAATGTGACAACCTGTCAGCTTTAGCCTTGGCATCTAATCCAGTCTTTCATTCCAAGATTAAACATTTGGATAATGACTTCCATTTTGTTCGAGAACGTGTGCAACACAATGATCTGTGCCTGCAATATGTTCCCACTACAGAGCAGACTGCTGATATTTTGACAAAAGGGTTGCCTTCTCCTATCTTTCGGACACATTGTGTCAACCTCAGGCTAGTAACCCTAGCTGAGCTTGAGGAGGGGTGTTAGCTGATTAAGAAACTCTGGAAGTTTCGAGAGGCTGTTGAACACATGTCAACAATTAAGTAGTTAATTAGTTACTAATTAGTTGATTAGAGCTAATTAGTTTTGTTACAAGTAGAGTGCTTGAAGCTTCTTATATAAACAGATGTATTCTCTCTCTTATTCGGTTACGAAAGTTCTGAGAAATAGAAAGAGTAGTGTGAGTTCTTCTCTCTCAAAAGGTCTCTCTCTCTCTTTTCTTGTTCATTTCACAAACCCTAGCTCATCTTTGATGCCATGGCTATCAGTAATGGTGTTTCACTATAAAAGTTTGAAACTCCAAACCACATAGGAGAAACGTGGAATTCGTAATCCACGGCTTGTATTAAAGTCACCATATGGCAAGATAAGCGGACAAAATACTGCTGATGATAGTTTTTCATGCTCAAAATCGGAACATGGTTCATGCTATCATCATGTTAGTTTTTCTAATTTTACTCAATCTATACTCAAACCTTGAAGAGAACTCTTTGGCTTAGTTTCGTGGAAATCTCTATGTGTTACCTCCAAATTGGAAGACATTCCATGCTCTCATCATTGGTTTGCCTGTTTTGCATGTATTAGCTAAAGTTTTTAACTTTCAGAAGTTTGCTTCTCCAATATGCTTGCTAAAATGTGATTACAGTCATCAACATAATTACTGTTCATTTTCAGGGGGAACTCATAGCCGGACCTGACATGAGGCTCGTGAGTCGGCTGTCACAGGCTCAGTGTCTCGTCGGGCCTATTTTTTTTTTTCTGGGGGTATTTAAAAAAGAGTTAAATACTGCTTACTCCCTATACTTATAGGGTTTCATCGTTTCAGTCCCTGACCTTTGAATTTCACCTAAAAAGTCCTTGAACTCCCAATCTCCTCCTAATTAGTCCCTACCATCAAAAACTCTGTTATCTTCCCCTAAAAAGTCTATTATACCCTCAATTACTTCAAAAAAAAAATTATCATCCTCTATTTTTTTATTTTCTTTATTTTTTTCTCTTTTTACCTCTTCTTCTTTCAGCTTTCTCGCATCCTTTTGTTCATCTCCTCATCAAGATGGTTCCAATCCACACACCTTCAAGAGGTGAAATGAAAAAAAGAAATAAAAGAGAGAGAAAAATTAAATTTAAAAATAAATAAAAAAAAGTGAGGGTATAATAGACATTTTGGGTAAATTTAACAGAAAATTTTGACGGCAGGGACCAATTGGAAGAAAATTGAGAGTTCAGGGACTTTTTAGGTGAAATTCAAATGTCAGGGACTGAAACGATGAAACCCTATAAGTATAGGGAGTAAACAGTATTTAGTCCTTTAAAAAAAAATATTAAGTAAATAAAATGTATGTTTTCTTACTAAACAATAGATTTATTTTAGTTGGCAAGTTGCATTCCTTTCTTTTATGTTACCCCTAGCCTAGGTTTGAATCCCCTTTCAGTTGTGTATTTATTTTTCTTTCAAATTTTTTTTATTTTTCTTTTCAACATCTTTTTTGTAAATATATATTTTTTCTTTTCTATAAAAAATGTAGACCCATTTTTATTTTTCGCCTCAAGCCTCAAAATCTCAAGTCCGGGCCTGGGGGAACTCCATGATACTTATGGCTTATGAGCAGGTTTGTGCTCATTATCATGCATGGGCTAGCAGGACTGATGTCCATGTTTCCATAGTTGTCCTGTCTATTAAGGCACAACTGTTGAGGAACCAAAACAAAGATGGTAATTTCATACTACCATAGTCCACCTAACTACTACTAACAGGCCCCGGATTTCACCTTGAAATCCAAAGTGGCCATGCGGGGCCCACCATAGAAGGTTGCGAAGCAAAGGCACTGAGCGTGGCAAGGTGAGGCTACGAAGTAGGCAGTGAAGAGAGAAAGGTTATTTTTTAGTCTTTCCACTCATAGGCTCATGCAACTTATTGACATGTTGGCGTCAGCTGCATGGCGAGATCTTCTATAAGACTCGAGATTGGGATGAGAAAGAGAGCGATTTGTGGAAAATGATAACTTTGACAGCTAGGTAAAATGAACTTTTTGAAAAAAAGGAACGATCTCCTTAGCGAAAATGGGAAAGTAAGATTTGGCATGTAGGTAAATTAGAATTTTCCTAAAAGTAGGATCCGTTTCGGGCAAAAAGGGCAAGGTAAGAAATCACGTGTAGGTAAAACGGAATTCTTGCAGATCGAGCAGGTTTTTATTCGCTAAAACGGTAAAGTGAGATTTCACATTGGTAGAACTTGTGAAAAATTTCACTCTTTCAGAGCCTTTGCTTCCCACCTCACTACGTTCGGTGCCTACGTTTGGTAGAACTTGTGAAGAAATTCTACTAAAAATTTAGCGGAACTTCCTCTAAAAGTTGACTACCCAAAAACCTGTAGAAAGACATTATGCACTTCTAAAAAAATCCACCATTAATCTTCTGGAGCCACCCTGCTCCCTAAATCACAACATCTCCCATTTCACAAAACAATTCTGAACTTAAGAATAATAATCTCATAGGTTATCAGAGCAATCTAATGCACAGGCGTACAAGAAAATAGAATACAAGATAAAGAACCGATACTTCTATAATGCGGAAGCTATGACAGCTATGCCTCAACCCCATGTACGCTAGACCTCAAGCTAAACTGGCCTGCAAACTGGGCATTTGAAACCGAAGGGCCCAGGGGAAAAACATTTGAAAATCGTTAGAGTGAGTGGACGAAAAATAAGTAATTTCGAATGAACAAGTGAAACTTAATGCTTTCCTAAGTTATTCTCTAAAACCTCGCATGTAGTAAAAATCTTAGAAACACTCTTAATCATCATCTTTACTGAAATCTCAATTATGTAATGTCGATCATCTCGAAATCTCTTCAAAATCTCAAATCTCTCAAATACATAATGATATTCCAAATATCTCGTTAAATTACTCATATCTCGAATCATATCTCAAAATAGATGATGACTAAAGGGGACTGCCGATTAGTCATCTCATGCCATCTGGAGGGGACTGCCGACCAGTGACGCATCGGAGGGGACTGCCGACCAGACGAGGAGGTGATGGTTAGAGGGGACTGCTGACTAACTACCTCATGTCATCTGAAAGGGACTGCCGACCAGATGATGCATCGGAGGGGACTGCCGACCGGAATATTCTGGAGGGGACTGCCGACCAGAATATTGGGGGGTTCATCCGAAAGATTTTATCACCTTGGGGAGCTTCGGTGTTGTTTGCTAAGAAGCATGATGGGACGCTACGTCTGTGCGTAGACTATCGACGACTAAACCAAGTAACGATCAAGAACAAGTATCCACTACCAAGGATCGACGAGTTGTTTGACCAACTCGCGGGAGCGATGTTCTTCTCCAAGATCGACCTTCGATCAAGGTATCACCAGTTGCGAGTACGTAAGGAGGACATTCCGAAGACGGCTTTCCGAACGCTCTACGGGCACTTCGAGTTTGTTGTCATGCCTTTTGGGGTGACCAACGCCCCAGCCGCATTCATAGACCTAATGAACCGAGTGTTTCGACCTTACTTGGATCAGTTTGTGATTGTCTTTATCGACGACATCCTCATTTACTCTAAGACGCAGGAGGAGCACGCTTATCATCTTCTCATAGTTCTGCATACACTATTGGATCACCAACTCTACGCTAAGAAATCCAAGTGTGACTTCTGGCTCACAGAAGTAAAGTTCCTTGGACATGTCATCTCTGCAACTGGACTTTCAGTGGACCCTTCAAAAGTCGAAGCTGTACTTAATTGGGAACAACCAGAGAACGTGACCGAAATCCGCAGTTTTCTTGGACTGGCTGGTTACTACCACCGCTTTATCCAAGACTTCCCCAAGATCGCTCTACCGTTGACCAAGCTGACAAGGAAAGGCGCAAAGTTCGAGTGGGACAACAAGTGTGAGAACGCTTTTGTGGAGCTTAAGATGAGGTTGATGATCGCACCTGTACTGGTTCTTCCAAACAATGTCGATCCGTACCAAGTGTACACCGACGCCTCGGGGAACGGACTAGGTTGTGTGCTTATGCAAAATGGCCAAGTCGTGGCCTATGGCTCGAGACAGTTAAAGCCGCATGAGAGGAACTACCCGACTCACGACTTAGAACTAGCTGCTATCATCCGGATACGCATAAGCTCCGAGCACAGATCTACGGCGGAGAAGTCACCAACGAGTGGACAATAGGCAGAGACGGTTGTGTTAGATTTAAGGGCCGGATGGTTGTCCCTTCAAATGACCATATTAGGAAGCTGGTGCTCGAAGAATCGCACCGTACTTGCTTCACTATGCACCCGGGAGGAGGAAAGATGTACCAAGACATGAAGTGTCAGTTTTGGTGGCGAGGGATGAAGAAGGATGTGGTCGACTACGTCACCCGATGTGCAATATGTCAGCAAGTAAAACCCGAACACCAACTACCAGCTGGACTACTTCAGCCGCTACCTATACCAGTGTGGAAGTGGGAATACATCACCATGGACTTTGTCACCGGATTACCACGCTCGTCACGAGGACACAATGGAGTGTGGGTGGTAGTCGACCGACCAACCAAATCCGCCCACTTTATACCAGTGAAGATGGACTCACCTGTAGAGTATTTTGCGGGACTGTACGTCAACAGCATCATCAAGTTACACGGAGTGCCAAAGACTATCGTCTCTGACAGAGATCCTAGGTTCACATCGAGGTTGTGGAAGAAGCTTTGTGGAAGAAGCTTCAAGAAGAGCTTGAAACACAGATAATTTTGAGTTTGGCATACCACCCTCACCCCAATGGACAGTCTGAACGCACCATCAAGACTTTGGAGGACATGCTATGAGCTTGCGTATTGGACTTTGGAGAGAAGTGGTATGACTGTTTGCCACTCGCGGAGTTTACATATAACAACAGTTATCATAGTAGCACAGGCATGGTACTGTTCGAAGCACTTTACGGACGGCCATGCAGGTCGCCTACGTGTTGGGCTAACGCTCAAGAACGGGCTTTACTAGGACCTAACTTAGTTCAGGAAACCACTCAAAAGATTCAAGTGGTTAAAGAGAAACTAAGAGTAGCTCAGAGTAGACAGAAATCATATGCAGACATGCGTAGGAGACCCCTAGAGTTTGGGGTAGGGGACTTTGTTTATATCAAGGTGAAACCTCGGAAAGGAATCAGTCGGTTCGAAGTCAAAGGAAAGTTGGCACCCCGATACATCGAACCTTTTCCGATAGTCCAAAGAATTGGGAACATGCCTTATCGGGTAGATTTGCCACAAGAACTAGAGCATATCCACAACGTGTTCCACGTGTCTCAACTTAAGAAAAGTCCGCCAGAGACCCAGCAAGTCATAACTTGGAGAGACTTGCCACTGCAAAGTTATGCTACCTACAAGACGGAGCCTATACAAATTTTAGCACGAAGTACCAGGCAGCTGAGGAACTGCGAGGTTCCGTTGGTGAAAGTTCAGTGGACGCACCAAGGAAAGGAGGAGGGTACATGGGAACTTGAGGCAGAGATGCATAAGAAGCACCCCCATCTTTTCAGCTAACCAGGTACAAATTTCGAGGACGAAATTTCTTTAAGGGGGGTAGAGTGTAGACCCCCGTACTTTTTCTTGTTTATTTTAATTTGTCGTATAACGTATGAAACTACGTATTCGTAAGGTACAAAAGTATTCGCGCTTAGGTTAAGACTTTGAGGCCATTTTAAAGGATTAAGAATTTAGAGAAAATCCAATTTGGGTCTAGGAAACTATTTTTAAAGTATCAAGGCTTAGGAGAAGCCCGGAAAATTTTCCTGAAAGGATTTGGTGAGGTGTCGGAGAAATAAGGATGTTTGAAGATGTATTTTCGGATTAGGCTTGAAGGAAATTAAGAGAAAAATAAAATGGAGCAGCCCAAGCCCACTTTGCCCAAAAGGAGGGGCAAATTAGACTTTTCACAATTAAATTTAGCTACTTTGGTTCTCTAATTAATATCTAAATATTTTTGGCTAAAATATAAAAGGCTCATTGTAGGGAAAATACATGATCACTCTTGTTGACCAATATATTAATATTGCAACCTAAAGCTACGTGGAAAGTGTTGGACAGCGATAAGGGTGGCTTGTGACTAACTAAATTTTCCAATTTATTAGGTGTTGAGTTTTAACTCAAAAGATCTCGATATATCAATTAAGAGTCAGTACCCACTTATAAGTTATATTTTATTTTGTCACTTCTAATGTGAATATCCACTCTCAATAAAGAAAAGAAAGGAAAAAAAAAACAGCTAAACTCAATTTGCTACCTTGTATATTAGAGTGAATATCAGTTAAGTCCCTACACTTCTAATTTTATCATAAACGGCCCTATGTTTGTCAATTTAATTAGTCTAATACAAACCATGAATTTTAACAGTTAAGTGAACGTGGATCAAGGAGGAGTCCATTCTTTTGACACCGTGGTGATGACCATCAACCTCCCCTTTAAAAATTTTACAGCTGGCCAACTGATCTACCCGTTGTTGTGTAATACGTATGAAAGAAAAGGATAATATTGGGTTTTGATTAGGAAGCAAGAAACCAAATGACATTTTTGTTATCCTTGTTCTTGGTACTTTTCTTAGTGAAATGTTCTAATATTCAAATAAACAAAGTACATATGTACTGCCATAAAGCATTCAAATTAATTTAGAGACTTATCGTACGAATTCCTCTCAAATTATAATATATAAGCCCTATATTTTAAGCAGTCATGCATCACATTTGAGAACTATATATTCTAGCGGGCTAGCAAAGCTCGAACTTCATGTGTCATGCTTGGACCATCAATATTAATACTTGAAATGGTGAATCACAATTGAGAATTATATACTTTAGCTGGTTAACAGAGCTCCAACTTCATGTGTCATGCATGGACCACCAATATTTATTGAAATGATGCATCACATTTGAGAATTATATATTTTAGCTGGTTAACAAAGCTCCAACTTCATGTGTCATGCATGGACCATTAGTATTAATACTTGTAATGGTCTTAATCAGAAAAGATGTTATATTTAATAGTGTAATCGGATTCCAATTAAAAATGAAGGGTCCCTTATTTGATAACTTAAAACTTTAGCAAATGCAGAAAAAAATATTACGTGATTGGTAGTAGTCAGTACCTGCTACCATTTAGAAAATTTGTACATATGCCCAATGCTTTTATATTGATTAAGTACTACCAGAAGCAGATTATGCATAAGCACTTATCTGCGATGAGAATATATAGATTCATTATTCGGCTAGGTTGTGAAGTTGTAATGATTGTACCTTAGAACATAAATAAATTAATTTAGCCACAAAGATAAAACAAAAATGAGGACCACGCATTGAATCATTTGAGAAAAGAACAAACGAACAAACATATAGACCAAATATTAGGTCTGAAATAGAGTTGGCTCAAGATATATTAATATCCACCTAAGGAGCGTAAAGCTATATTAAAATTTTTCATACATGCTCTACTTAACTATTTTATGTAATATTTATCAATTTGAGAACTCATGTTACTATTTTGAATACTAACGTGGTAACTAAAAAAAGTCATTATTAAGATAAATAAGATTCTCATTAGAGTAAAATAGGTAACTAGAAAAAAAAAAACCTTGTTAAGGTAAATAAGGTCCTCGTTGGAGTAAAGTAGGTTTTCATTTGAGTAATTAAGTCCTAAAAGTAGTGATTGTATATGTTCTCATTTGTCGATGAGCCGTGACCTGTTGGTTAGCCAGCCTAACTAACACTGTGAAGGTCACAGGTTCAAATCTCACTAACATGAGGGATGGGGTGGGGTGGGGAGTTACGTTGTCGTCCAGAATCAAAAAAAAAAAAAATCTCATTTGAGTAATTAAGTCCTAAAAGTGATAATTATATGTATGTGTTAACATATTATAGAATTCATTTACCCAATTGTAATTACCTCCTAGTTAGTTGATACTTCATAACCTTTGACTTCATTCTACGTCCAATAAAAGTATACTCTCTTTCTTTTCAACTTGTTCAATCACTCTTCATAATGACATCGTCAGATCGAGTTGTATAAATAGATGGATAAGTCGAAGATTGAAGAGATCATCCAAAACGCACTCAAACAAGGTAGCTGTTCTATCTTTCTCACTAAACCCAACCAAATATAACAATGGGATCAGGAGCACCTCTCAAACTTCCCACCATAGATTTCTCCATGCAAAACCTCAAGCCAGGCACCATCGAGTGGGACTCAGTTAGAGCTCGAGTCCGCTTTGCACTCGAAGAGTATGGTTGCTTCGAGGCTTTGTTTAACAAAGTTCCTTCAGACGTCCGAAAAGGCATATTTGAAGCAACAGAAGAGCTTTTCGACCTCCCTTTACAAACTAAATTGCGAAACGTTTCTCAAAAGCCCTTTCATGGCTATGTCGGGCAATACCCCGTGGTGCCGGTATATGAGAGCATGTGTATTGAGGAAGCAAACGTCTATGGACAAGTTCAAAGTTTCACAAACATTTTTTGGCCTCAACAAAACCCAAATTTTAGGTCAGTACATTCTTTCCCCCCGCCTGTATATAGGGGCAACAACTAATATATCTGCTATATTATCTTGTCGGTAAACTCTTACTCTTAATCATACATGCAATAATCCATTGATTAATCCATATACCAAAAAGAAAAATATAATATACTTAATTTCCGGCCGTTGTTCGCATGAGACCTAATAGTTGATTAGCAAATGCTTATCTTGCAAATATTGGTTTTCATGGCAGCAAAACTGTTCATTCCTTCTCGGAGAAACTATCTGAGCTGGATCAAATTATAAGGAGAATGATTTTGGAGAGCTTGGGACTTGAGAAATACCTGGAGGAACACATAGGGTCAACAAACTACCTTCTTCAAGTCATGAAATATAAGGGCCCTCAAACCAGCGGGACTAAGCCGTACACCCACACGGATAAGAACATTGTCACCATTCTACACCAAAACCGAGTTGAAGTACTAGAGGTACAAACCAAAGATGGGAAATGGATCAATGTTAAACCTTCGCCGGAGTCATTTATCGCCATGATTGGTGATTCTCTCGATGTGAGTTGCTTTATATATTCTTGATTGTGAAAATACTATCACAGTAATAGTCTAAACGTAAAGAAATCCACAATCAGTGCTTCATATATAGTCTTGCCAAATGCTTATATATGAGATCAAACCATGTATATATCATCTGCGTCTTCACTCATTGCCCATTGGTTTGGGTTGAATGCTCTGATTTTAACAGAAACGGTGAGTTTCGTGTGACGCACATGCTTGGATCCATGAAGTCAGAACTATACTAATTGCTATGTATTTAATTGGTTTAACTATGATAAAACTTGTGCTGATTTGATGTGCAGGCATGGACAAATGGTCGACTGCATTGTCCACATCATCGACACCCGATGACTGGAAATGAGGCGAAGTACTCCACTGCATTGTTCTCTTTCCCAAAAGCAGGTTACATAATAAAAGCCCCAGAGGAGGTTGTGGATGAAGAGCATCCTCTGCTTTTCAAGCCATTCGATAATGTCGAGTTTCTTGGATTTTGCTTTTCAGAGGCTGGTCAGAGAGCTCAATCTGCTTTGAAGACTTATTGTGGTGTCGAAAACTAGATAATATAGCAGGCTTTGTGTGATTTAATTACACTTTCTGTAATTATACTTACGAGGTGCATATATAGCAATATAGTATGTATGTGTGTTTGAGAGAGAGAGAGAGAGACAGAGAGAATCAACTGCATGTAATAACAACCTTTTGTCTTTTAATCTTTTGTCTTTCAACACCTTTTCCCAAATCTTCACACTGGATACAGTTTAAGAGAACGCGCCCCATGCGCGCGAAGAGAAAGAGAGGAAAACAGGTCGGTTCGTGTGATCTCTCCCGGCCGAACGCCGCCGGCCCTCCCGCCGCTGCGTTCCGGTCCGGGAGAGGATGTCAGTCTGGGTTTGCAGCGTGTTGTAAAACCAAAAGATGCAATGAATCATAATCATATCAATACCAAATCATGAACTAATCCACGAGAACCATCTGCACAATCAAACAACTCAAGTCTCCAGCCTTGTCTTAGGAGATTACCATTGTTCTGCATATCAATGCTTTGTCCTGCCATCTCAGCTACAGCTTCCAGCAACAAGAATTCTTCACAGCAGTAAGGCAAGCACAGCAGCAGCAGCCTCACTCCACAGCAATACCAGAAGGTCACGAGCAAACAAAACAAGAACAGTAACGAAGAAGATCTTCTATGTTATACTACTAGAGCTTTCAGAATGGGACTGATCTTAATGCAAGTCGTAGTTAACATAGGGTCTTTTTCCTGATATATATAGAGGCCTAAACTTAGCCTTGTGCTCATCCCATAAAGAGTCCAAGGCTTGATAAAGAGTTTACCAGCAGAAGCTTAATGTTTATCATGTATACTTGATGTCAATCAGGTTATTTGACAGATAAGATTGCTACTTCAATCGAGAGACATATACCTCAGTTTGATAACAGGATAGAGCCCTAGATATGTATTTCTATTGTTCAATTTCCAGATTAAATCAAAGCTTATTAACTTAATGCATTTTAGATAATGACAAGTCCAATATGTTTTCCAACACGTGTTTCCTTGGCAGCAACGTAGTTCTTGGCTGGAGAATGGCGGGTCGTGCTCGGCGTGGGCATATCGACTCCGATTTGTCCTTCCTGGATCGCGGACTAGGGCTGGCGACGTGCGGATCTGGTGCAAGGCATGTCGGCGGCGTGTTCAGGATTCACTGATGCATCGGAGATCAGAAAGATGGTTGCGATCTCTCTCTACTGACAGAGCTGTGGCCGGTGAGGGCCGGGCCCCTTTTGGGATCCGGTTTTGGTAGTTGATTGGGCTCTGGGGTGGACTGCGAGGGCATGCGGTGGTGAGGTGGCTTCTGTATGCGGCGCGGCGGCGTTGAGATCTTTAGACGCGGTCGGATGCTGGTGTGCTGCTGGTGAAGCTTTCCGGATGGGTTCGGTTGGATGGTGGAGGTTGAAGGTTATCGGGTCGGGTTGTGGTCACATTTTTGTGAGTGGTTTGTCAAATCTTCAGTGGAATTGATGTTTGGAAGGTGGCGGCGGCTACTCGAAGTGTTGACTGGGTCGACTCCGATTTGGCCTTATGACGGCAGGGTTTTGGCCGTGGTGCGTCTGCCGTTACGAGGCCCATCTTTCTTCCGAGTTCATGTTGATTGGGTGTCCGGAACTTTACTCCAGATGGCTGGGACTGGGCTCTCTTTGCCAGTGATGTTGCGCTTTCTGCTTTGGTTGCTGTTTACTTTGTTGGTCTTGATGTTGTTTTTAGTTGTTTCTGTTTGTCAGTTGTTGAATAAGTCCATACTCCATGGAGTCATGGTTGTCGTCGTGGTTTCTGGCGATCGGATCGATTTGGGTTGCTGACTCGCTGCTAACAGGACCCAGTCCTACTCGGCCTTTGTGCTTGGTTTTTCATTTTCAGCCTGCCACTACACCACAAAGTTAATCAGACGACAGTTCCTGAATTGTCGTCTGTGTAAAAAATGTGTTGTCGTCTAGTAGCCTGTGGTCTGATTGACTTCGCTCAGACGACAGTTCAAAACTATTGTCTGTGTTACATTCAGACGACACATATAAGCTCATAACTGTCGTCTGAAAATTACCAGACTATTTTAATTTGGATAAACTATTGTCTGTTAGACATTCAGACAACAGTTCATTTATTTTATGTTGAGAAACATTATATTACCTCAACACTTTTAAAAGAACAATGTTGTCTGAAATGAATCTCAGACGACACTGTTGGGATACCTCTGTTGTCTGAAATGAATCTCAGACGACACTGTTGGGAGACCTCTGTCGTCTGAAATGAATCTTAGTCAACATATTATTGTTATATCTGTTGTCTGAATTGAATATCACACGACATCAATTTGTTATTTCTGTTGTCTGAAATGAAGTTCAGACAACATATTATTGTTATATCTGTTGTGTGATTTGAATATCAGACGACAGTAACTTTATTATACATGTTATCAGAAAGAAGATCACACAACATCAAGTTGTTATTTCTGTCGTCTGAAATGAATCTTAGTCAACATATTATTGTTATATCTGTTGTCTGAATTGAATATCACACGACATCAATTTGTTATTTCTGTTGTCTGAAATGAAGTTCAGACAACATGTATTATTT
>BDJD01001050.1:174149-192653 GCA_002564525.1 Rosa multiflora | reverse complement strand
TGAATAAGTTTTCCGCCTTTGCTATTGTAAAAGACAGATTCAAATTATTGCATTTCAGTTGATTATATACTTGCAACAAAGTTGAGCCAAAACTCTGGGAAACAGCGGAAAAGGATTGTGATCTTTCTTGATCATTGTATAATCCAAAACTTGTTGATGTGATGAGGTTTTGAAAGCAGGCTGAAAATAATATGATAAGGTTCTGATAATTAGGTGTTGCACTACTTGTTGATGTCATTCAGGTATTTTAATAGAATTGAATTCCATCATAATGGCTTACATGTTTCTGTATAAAAATAGAGAAAGCAAATCATGTAGACTCATTTGTAGTGAAATATGAAAAATGAATGATGGCAAAACATGCATCATGTCAGTGATAGGGAAAATTCATGCAAGGACTACTAACCTGCTAAGAGCTTGGATTTCCCTTCTCAGCCAACTTTGAATCCAACAGTTTGGCTGAAGATTGAAGAGTGCAGAAATACAGTTTGATATCTGCGAAGGTGAATAATCTATATGATTGACAGTAGCCTGTTTATTTGTTGTTCCAGATTGACCTCAACTTTTGACACCAACTTAAGGCTGATCATAGTATCGAACTTAATAGATGGACACTCATGAGGTTTTTGATAAGATATGATTCAGGAATTGAATATTGTAATTTAAAAATCTAAGCAAATGTAGAACATTGAAATTTATATCATCTGTGTAGAAAGCAGAATACTGAAAGTATAAAGTTTAGTAACAAATAAAACATAGAAAACATACTGTGAACAGTATAATTCATATTCTTGATAATATATGATCTGCAAATTTAATGAGTAGAAATTTATAAGAATGATAGGTAAATAGGAAGAAGTTTGAAACAATTTGAAATCTATGAAATCTATCAATTTCTATAGTATTTGAAACAACTATACTCTTCGTTCACTATACCACAAAGTTAATCAGACAACTGTCGAACGACTGTTGTCTGAATGAAAAACTTGCTGTTGTCTAGTAGCCTGATGTCTGATTGACCTCGTTCAGACAACTGTCGATAACAGTTGTCTGTTGCTCAGTCACACAACACATATAAGCAAAAATTTGTTGTCTGAATTTACCCAAAATCTAATGCGTGTTGACTTAGACAACTGCTTGTTATTTTGGTGTTGAGTGAAATGAACCTCAGACTACAGATACTTTTTTCTCCTGTTGTCTGAAATTTATTTAAGATAACAGTTTTCGAGATGCATGTGTTGTCTGAATGCGTATGAGATAACAATGTGCCGGAAGCATCTGTTGTGTTGAATGAACCTCAGACATCAGTGATAGTGTGGTCATGTCGTTGCAAGGAATTACACACAATGTGTCCTTTAGTAAAACTGTTGTGTGAATGTTCCTCAGACAATAGGTATTATGTGTGTAAATTTATGTGTTGTCTGATGATACTGTAATTAGATGTGTTATTTGCTGTTTTTAGATGTGTTGTATGAGTAGATCTCAGACAATGGTTTTGTGAACCCTTCAGTTGTGTGATACCTTTGGAAACTACAGTTATTTGACCTATATATGTTGTCTGAATTAACTTTGCACAATTGTTGCAAACATGAACATTCATATCCTGAACAAATCCAAAATATAACATTGTCATATATCAATGCCATCTGTTCTTACATTGCCAATCCAAAACATTTCCAAAAGTACATATCTATATCCAGCAATTCTAACCAAAAGTAACCTCAATCTAGCAAGTAATAATAATATTGTCTATATATCTTGTAAAATCAAGGTTACCAAAATAAGTCGATACCCAACCACAAGCTTACATATATGTTTTAACAACAAATTTTGCCCACTCGTTTATGACTTCATCAATATGCTGCTGGGTATATGCTGCTTTCCCTTTTTTCTCCCACTGAAACAAATTGATTTGCACTTAATGGTCAGCAAACTATCCAATACCTTGTGCTAAGTTAAGATTCCTCAATTTCCATAGACTACTTCAAACCTGAGGTATAAAACTGTTTAACATACTAACCTGCCAGTATCACCAGATCCCAAGGGCTTTATAGGCTTAAAATGCTTCAATCCTATCTGTTCTCCACTGTCTAGAATCTGCAATATCAAGAGTTACTTCGATCAGCAATCTATCATGATATAGTTTTAAGAAAAACAACAGAACAAATCCCTAACACTTGAACAAATCCCTAACAACAATCAACATATAGCAACAAAGGACAACTAATATACTGACGTGTAAATATGTTCTCGCTTATCCGAAGCATGGTCCATTAAGGTCTTACGTGCCCATTCCCATGCCCCTTGCAATGAATCATATTGAGGCTGGTAAAAGCAGTAGTTGTCAGCAAGTTCTCTGCAGATAATTCTGGACACAGCAAAGTCAGAACAGATAAGGAAAATGTAAAAGCCAAAACAAATTTAACAAGCAGTCACAAGTCTAACAAAGTTATCTTGAGCAGCATTCTGAACTGCAGAAAGAAAACCCAGAAACAGTACTTACTATCCCCAATAGAAAATAGCATGTATAGGCATGGAGCGCACACAAAAAAAGTACATTTAATCACAACATCCCATTAAATTCTCTTTTCCTTCCCACAAAAGAACACTATAGAATTCATCATTTTCCGATATCAAATAGGTCAAACATTAAAGCAATACCTTGACTGCTATTTGATTTGGATTTCTGATTGGCTCTGTCCATTAATTGTTGCTGTGTAAGTCTGCCGCGCTCAAGCAGACCAGCAAGAAATTGTTTGCACTACCAAAACAAAGCAAATGTAGATAAAACACAATTTAATATACCAAGAGAACCCCAAGTCAAAAGTATTTGTGAATTGAGATAAGGAGAAACTTGTATACTGAGGATTGGTACTGCCAGCGAAATATCCGACATTGCTAACTCCCCATCTGCTTGTGCCGGTCACAAAATATGAAGCTGGTCCAAGGGGCTCATTTTCCTTCTCTTACACAATCCCATTGGAGGAAGACGTAATCTCAGGTCCTCCACAATTAATCCCAAAATTATAATCTGCAAAAAGATGCAAGCACATATCAGAGAATGGTCACAAAGGCATTTTAACTTACAATAACAATGGTTAAGGCTTCGACCATACTTGCAGATTCCAGGGCCACGATTCCAAGGAAAGTTTCTTTGAAGGCAAGCCAACCCCGAAGGAAGACCACTGAAATAAATAAATAAGTAAACACCGAAATGAGTATGGCAGTTAATTTCTGGTAGCAAGAAATGACCAGATTCTCAGGCCCCCAATTTTCTCACCATGAATAGCTTAATGTGAAATGTGCTCTACAACTAGTCCAAAAGTAAAAGAGAAATATTAATTATAGCTATGAGTTCTTGGCTACAATAATTACGTATACTAATCATTGAGTGGTTGATACTCATGTCGCTTCTCATGGGAGGCAAGGGACAAGGGAAGGTTTTGTTAGATGCTAGGTCTGATTTTATATTCTATATAAGTAGAGATTGTATTTCTTAGTGATGACCAAGAAATTGATTTCTAGCTTCCGCATTGTGATATTTGACAAGAAATTGAGTTACAATTGAAATGACAAGAAATTTGATTTTGAGGTGCAGCCTGACAGAGAGGTATTACAATAGTAGCCTCTGTTGCTATCCTTAAGAACCAATACAATTGACAGGCATATATTGTAAGTGAGATGCAACTCTCACATCCCTTATCAAAATGTCCAAAACACTAGAGATGAGCTCAGAGGTAAAGGAATCACCTGCTCTGTACACTTTCTATGCCGAAGGTTTTGGCAACTAAATTACTGCAAAAATTTGACAATCGCTGTTTTGGAAGATGCAAAGCGAGATGATTGTAAAAGATCAAGATAAGCATTTACCTAGAAGTACAACGGCTTCCATAATGGCACAGAGGACATGAAATAAATTGGCTCCAATAGCACCATTAACCTCAAAAATCAGCTATCCCCTCCAGCAGCCACACATGATTCCCTGATGATATACAGAAGTTCATACCCACAAAATCAGACAAAATCAAACAAAGTTAGAGCGAATACAGTTGCTGCAATGAAAACATATGTCAAACAAAACTCATCATAATCAGCGGATTGATTCAAGTAAAGGCCAATAGCTACATTAACTAAGGTCACTTAAACTTCATTCAATCACAAAACTAACACACAAGGCTTTCAACTATTCATATATCAAATCGATATCTACTTGAGTATAGACCCAATCAACAGTCCTATGAAGCTGAAAAACCTGCTAATTTCCCAGTATTATTAGATAACCTGAACCCCACACTTTTTCATGACCCTAGAACATTTGTTATCAAACCAAACAAACAAACATGATCAAAATCTGCACCCAGTAAACAATATAAGATTTAGGCTTCCAGATTCCCTTTTGAACTTGTACTAGAACTGGATTTACTTGTACCTTCCAGAACTGAATGGGTTGAACTGATACTTGTACCTTCAATAGACATACTCAAATGCAACCTAGAAAGAAGATAATTCTCAAACAGAAGAACACACATACTCAGTATACCTTCAATGTACCTTCAACACACATACTCAACCCAGTAAACAATATAAGATTTAGGCTTCCAGATTCCCTTTTGAACTTGTACTAGAACTGGATTTACTTGTACCTTCCAGAACTGAATGGGTTGAACTGATACTTGTACCTTCAATAGACATACTCAATTGCAACCTAGAAAGAAGATAATTCTCAAACAGAAGAACACACATACTCAGTATACCTTCAATGTATACCTTTTTGGGGAAAGAAATCCTGAGCTGAAGAACCGAAGGAGTAAAGAAATCCCAGAAGCTGCACCCGAAAACCAATCCAACACCCACAAATTTCGCAGCGACGATGGTCGAGACGGACCAAAATATGCACATATCCACTCAATCAAGAAGAACCAAACTCTATCAAGATTTGATCAATCACCGAACCAACTAATTTGGAGGAGTGAACGTTATCAAACCAACTAATTTGAGGGTGAGATCGATGGTGAGTCGGAGGGAGGCCGAGAGCGATGGTGATTGAGGGTGAGAGCGATGGTGAGTCGGAGGGAGGCCGAGAGCGATAGTGATTGAGGGTGAGAGCGATGGTGAGTCGGAGGGTCGGAGGGAGGCCGAAAGCGATGGTGATTGAGGGTGAGAGCGATGGTGAGTCGGAGGGAGGCCGAGAGCGATGGTGAGTCGGAGGGAGGCCGAGAGAGAGAGAGAGAGAGAGAGAGAGTTGACAAAGCTCGATCCGGTTTACTGCTAGGTTAGGTTTTGGCTTTTGGGTATTTTGTTTTTTGGCGGAAAGGTTTTGGGTGTTTTGAGAGGGGAAAAAAATCAGACCAAAACAAAAGAGGGGGAAAAAAATAAATTTTTTTTTTTTTTCGATTATTCAGACGACAGATATCCTTGTTAGTGTCGTCTGAAATTTCTCAAATTTACGAAATGATCATGTGTTGGATGAGTAGAGATGAGACGACTGATTTAAAAAATCTGTCGTCTGACTAACTCAGACGACAGCAAAAACTCATGTGTCGTCTGATGGCTGTCGTGTGATTAAGTTATTCTAGTAGTGTGCGTTGATGAGAAAGGGAGATCCTGGGATAGCCCGCCCAATAGTCTTCTATTGTGGTCAGTTCCTATTCTACTAATTGCTACATATTTTTGTCAACGTTGCGCGATCAGCGACTCAATTCGATCTGTGTTGTTGGATCTATTGACGTGTCAATCTCACTTTGTTAGAGTGAGGATTAGTGTTGTTAGTCTATCGGTGGTTGTTCTTTGCTGTAAACCCTAGTTGGGTGCTGTGATTGCAGTTTTATGAATGAAGTTATTTCCTGATAAAAAAAAATAAAAATAAAAAAAAAACAAAAAAAAAAACTGCATGTAATAACATATCGACTTTATCTATGTTTGTTCGAACTGGGGAAAAAAAAAATCATGGCAACCGTTTATATGTGCGATTAATGTTTAGAAGTGCAAAATTGTGGCTTTTTTTACAAGTGCGCGCAACCACCCTCGCTTACTTAGTGGCAACTGTTCAATTGGATAGTTTATATAAGCGACAGATCTTTTATTAAGTAGTTTTCAATTTGACTTATATTTTGGAGATATCATATTTAATTGTCTAGCGTTTAACGTTTAACCAAGGGTGTTCGTACTTTTGAGAAACCAGTGAGCAAAGAAGCCATGTGTATATGCATAGGGCTCATCCACAATCGAATCACTTTTTTGCTTGCCAACTTAAGGGATTGGTTGTGGGACGCATTTATTTACAACTTGGCAAATCGACTTTTCAGTTTTGTAAATATTCCATCAAATTGAAATATTGTTTAGGTACTGAACTAGATCACTTCAATTAATCAACCACGTCTGTTCAACCAGGACCATTTATATGGATAATGGTAAATTACAATAATGCCTTGGTGATTTTTAGTTTGGCTAAAAATTTACAAAAATGATCTAATCATAAAGACCTAAAACTGAACAATCGAGATGCCAATGTGAGCCCCTGAAAAATTTGTCGAGCTAAGTTGAGACGTTTAAAGGTTATTTTACGATCTCAGTAATTAAAATGGTGCTCGAAAATATTTTTTGAAATTTTTCACAAGGTGGAATTTTCATTTTAGGAGTTCAATACTAAAGCACGTGAAATGACGAGTTCGCGGGAATTTTTTGGACACCCGAGCTAACTTTTATGAATTTTAGAAGTTTTGGGATTAAGGAAAGAGTAAAACCCACCACTAGGGTCAAAACTTTCTTGCACTGGACAAAATGAAACCTAACTTTCAAAAGTGATCAAAATGATACCTAAATTTTTAAAAATACATCAACTTAATACCCAACTTTCAAAAGTGATCAAAATGATACCTAAAGTTTTAAAAACAAATCAATTTGATACCTCAGTTTATTTTTTTTTTAAGTCCTTTGTTAAATCAAAAGCAAAATCAAGCTTAAAAATTGAAGTGATTTGTGGTCAGAGGACCATCAATCATCTATAACCCAATCTTCTTCCTCTATAGAATTTAAAAAAAATCTTCCATTCAATTTCAATTCTACCATCAATCGTAGAAACAAATAAAGTTTAGATGTTTCCCAACTTCTAAATAAACAAAGAAAAATGGGAAGAGAGAGAGAGGTAGAGATGGAAGAAGAAGAAGAGAATTAACAAAGTAAAATAAAAAATAATTGAAAAATAGTTTTTTGTGTAAATATTATTATAACCCCACAAAATACTGCACCATTGATAGGAGCATTTTAATGTAATATTTTAGTAGTTAATTCCTCATATTTTGCTTAGTTAATTCCTTAACCGAATCTATTTAACTTATTTGGTGTTTTATAGGTACATTGTGTTTGTGATGATACTTTAAGAGCTAAATGGAGTCTCAAAGTTCAGAAATGACTAAGGAAATAATGGAGAAGAGAAAGTGAGCTAGACATTTTCCTACTCCGGCTAAGAGAAAGTGAGCTAGACAAGAAAGGAGGGGTAGCCGCCTGACCAAACGAACTCCGAATGAGTTGAAACCTTTCAGTTTCATCCTAGACATCCTCCCAAAGATCATTTGTTATGAAGGGTGCCAGAGCACGTTTTCAGTGGAAAGCCTTCAAACTGGCAGTCCAATTTTTTGCATAAGCAAAACTGGAAAACTGGACTTGTAAGGAGTCCAGCAGCGTTTTCGGCCCAACCACATGGAATTAAGCTCTGAAATTTGACCAGGATGATCTACACTCTTGAGGAACATTTGATATGAAGAAATCGGAGGCCCATTCTGAAGTCTTGGTAGAGAAATAATTGAAGGAATAAAGGGGCAGAAACTGACCTAAAACCAGCTCAACATTCATCATGTTCATGTTTCCTATCCACATGAAGAAAGATAGATGTTTTTCTCTTTTTCCTTAGATATATTTTTCTACTCCAATCTCTTTAATAGATCATCATCACTTCCATATTTCTGCACCTTCATGCTTTGCTTTCATTTCGTCCTTACTCCATCTTTTCCATATTTTACAAACCACTTCCATACTCCACTTTCATTATTTTTCTTCCATTCATCATTTCACTCTTCTTTTTCTTCCCTATTGTTTGGCTCCAAAACCAGCTGGTGTGCAAACAGTCTCTTTTGAGAGTGTGGTTGCGCAGGCGTGCTAGCACCGTGGGGTGCAGTCGTTGGGGTAGTCCCTTGACCTGACTTCTTCTTCAAGCGCTGTGGACGAGGAGAGCACCAACCTCGTCACAGGGTTCTTTTCTTGCCTTTTGGAAAAGGACTTTTGCCTTACGGATAAGGACTTTGGTTGTGATCTCTTTGGTCACCAAAATCGATACTCAACGTTGTAGGTTGAGCAGAGCAATCACTGGGAACTTCTGAGAAAGCACGGGTTTTGCTAAAGCGTGACTTTAGCTTGGCTGGGTGCGAGGGCGTTACCCTTGCTTCACTGGGTGTATCGGTGGCAGTAGTACTGGCAGTCTGCTCACGAGGAGACTGAGACTGGAAGTACGGTCGCCGGGTTGATCTGGTGAGGCTGACAGTCGGCTCGCGAGGAGACTAGGACTGGCGGGCTGTCACCGGGTTTCAACAAGGTTGAGGGGTTGCTCCGGGGAGGCTTTGTAATCGCTGGGATTGATTGATTAGAGAGCGGTCCTTGATTTCGCCGCTTAACCCTATATTTATACCCTAGGGGTTCGACTGCTCCTTGCCTTAGAAGGATTCTTAATTGAAGTTTCCTGTTCAATCTCTTCTACTCGATTTCAATAAGGTTTCGTCTCCTTATGAAACACGGAATGGGCGAAGCTATAACCCAAACCCGAGTAATTTTATTTTTGGGCCGCAGGTATCGGCCCGCTGGCTCGAACCCACTAAACGATTTTGCCAAAATTACTTTTGGGCTCAAACATTGCCCCCCAAGCCGCGAAATCAGGCCCGCTGGGACGTAACTGATTGAAGGGGACTTGGAAAGACGTGCCGATCGCTTGAAACGATGCCATTAATGAAGGTTGCGTCCCTTCGTTTGCAAAACGCTTTCTATCGCATCGTTTTCCTCACAAAATTCTTTATTTAAACTCACAGCCGCAACCTTGTCACATCAGAAACCCCTCCAGTCTCTTAAACCCAGAAAAACCCATTTCTGCCAACCTTTTCTCTGCGAGCAATCCAGAAATGGCTCCCCCTAAGAAAATCATCATCGATCAGGAAGAAGAATTAAACGAAACGGCTGCTCGGACTTGGGGCACCAGCATCGGTGCTCGCATTCATCTAGAAACCTCTATTCACCGACCCCTGCTCCTTCGTTTCTCCGACCAACATACCGGGTTGGGCCCAGCACCGCAAGGCGTTATCCCAGACGACGCCATCGCCCTATACGGTCTTCCTATTCGCCGGCCCATTCCAGTCCTCCGAAGGACTCCTGGAGACTTTAGCGGTTGGGGTGCCCAAAACCACCGAGCCAAGATAGGGAATTGGCCATCCTCCATCAGTGTTTCGGAGATCTCCTGGTATCGCGAGAAGCGGGCACGAGATCTAGGTCGCTGGAACGCTGCAGGCATCACTCACACCATTGACCTGTGTTTCAATCTTCCTCGCTGGTCGCTGTTTCTGGAATACCGCCACCAACACATTTGACTTTAGATTTGGTCAAATGAGTGTCACTCTGTTGGATATCCTCGCCATCACTGGCCTGCCCATCGACGGCGAACCTTATGTGCATGGCCAATTTGACTCTATCAACTTTACTTTGACCATGGCCCAGCAAGGTCGCAGCGCCCATAGTGGTTCATACCCGAGATGGTTGGCATATTACAGCCGGGAACATAATGCGACCTGAGGAATTGCTTTCCTTGAGTACTGGCTGTGTAAGTTCATATTCTGCACCTCTTCCTGCAAGCCCACCGGCACCTGGACCTACTTAGCAACGGCCCTCTACAACGGCCGCAACATCGGGCTCGGACAACCGGTACTGGGGGCCCTCTATCGCATGCTGTACCAAGCGACAATGCATCCATTTGAGACCAACATATCCGGCCCTTTCTGGATTTTGGACTTTTGGATCCAGACTTACTTTCAATTCTTCCGCCGCGAAGATATCCCGCTACTTCCACCGGCCGATCAACTCTTAGGTCGATGGTTCTGCCGCGAGGACAAGTACTCGTCTCCCCCTTATTCTGAATGTTTTTCTTATCTGTACTTGCTAGATGAGATGCCGTACTGTGACGTAATTCTGGGCAGAAGATTCCCATCTGTGCTTGAATATGGTTTTCTTCCTGGCGATCATCGCTACCCCAACCGCGCTCGCCTGACTTTTCGCCGCGCGATCTCCTGTTCAGACATCAGAATCGCCGCCGAAGAACTCAGCTACGAGCTCTATGCTCCCAATCACTTTGCCCGCCAATTCGGCCTTGTCCAATTGGTACCAGTCCCTCTGTACGACTCCTGGAACTACAACACTTCCTGGCGTAGATTCGGGCCCCCCTCAAGACCCCCGCCGGCACAGAGCATGCTCGCGCTAGTTGATCTCCCTGATTGGGCCCAGACCCTCGACGCTGTAGACGGAACTGAAGAGGGATATGAGATTTGGTGGAAAGAAGCTTCAGTCAATTGCTGGACCCAACCAGACGACGAACTCTTCGCAACTCTCTTTGGCGAGCTGAGAAATCCTTATCCTGCCGATATTGACATGCTTGCTCACTTCTCTGAAGACCCTACTAGGCCCCAACCTCTTCAAGTGGTCCGACCGGCGCGAGCTCCTCGCCCAGCCCAGGCTGGCATCGTAATTCGTGAACTTCCTCCAGAAGTACGTACCATAACTTTAACCTCTGCAATTCCTTCATTGTTTCCCCCTTTTACTCATACTTATTTATACTAGGGGAGTGCGCCGCGCCCTGGCCACCGCACAACCAGTGCTTCCCCGGCCACCAGACAATCTGGAAAACAGAAGGCAGTACTCGCTGAATCTGCAGCCGAAGATTCTTCTTCTTCTGATGACGACGATCCACAAACCGTAAGAATCCTCTATCCTCAGGATCATACTTTGTGGGTTAAATTCTAACCTCTTGATTCTGACATGTCGCAGCTGCTATAGCTCGCAAGCGCAACCGCTCGGACCCTCGCGCTGACCCCTGGGAGGGAGATGAACCACTGGCTGACCGATTGGTAAGAAGCAAGGAGCTCATATTGGGAATTATCCACACCTCTGTCCAAACTTCATAACCTTTTCCTTCGCAGGTTCGTCGCAGGCCATCTGAACATGCTGGGGAAGGCTCTTCAGTCGCTAGCCAAGGAACAACTGCTTCACAAGCGCTAGCGCCCGTGGACCCTGAAAACCTTCCACCTCCTATCAGCACCGTTGGCGATTCAGCCTCCATTCCTGTGCAGATCATAGAGGATAGTTCACCTGAGCCGGAAGAAAATGCACCCCTTCCCGATGCACCACCTGAGGAGCCAATCGCTGTACAACCTTCAGCGCATGTATCGCCTAATCCCAATCCTAGTGAGACAGTTGAAGAACCTGCAACAATACCAACTGCAGACGATTCTCCAGTTGCACAGGTAATCCCCATTCCAAAATCCATGCCTCATCTCCTGATTATTTCTGTATATCCTGATAAACTTTCCTCAACTGCAGAGTGATGTCCCTGCTGAAGAGGTTGCTGTCGTTGATCCTACTGAGCCCGCTGGTGAGGGCATGGTGGCTCAAGAACCTGCCCCCCAGGTTCTAGAAGTAGGAGCTGATATGAATGCAACACCGGAACCGGTCGCAGCCCCCATCGTCGAGCCTCAGGAAGTTCCTGCTGCGGCTGCTGCTGACGCTAATGCTATTGCTAACATTCCTCCTCCCGAGCCTCCTAATAGGCTGGAAAGGCTGGTTCTCGTACTCGAAGTGGCTCCTCCAGGAGTTATAGACGAAGCGAGGGACGTTCTGCAACAACTCCTTGGTCCTGACATTTTACTGCCGGGTGCACCTGCCAGAGCTCAAGAATATTTGATGGTGCTTCGCCGCTAACGTACTATCACTGAAGCTGAATTTGTTGAGACATATGAGCTTTTGCAAAACCTCCCTGCACGGATTGGTGAGAGAACAACCGCGACCGCGCAGGCTAGGCAGGTCCAGGCTCACTATCGCGGCCTTGCACAACAAGCGGAGGCATCTCGTGACTCCTTAGGCGATCGAGCTATTCGCGTCAAGGACCTGCGAATCTCGCAGAACCACCTTCGGACCCACATTCAGGACCTCCAAGCCCAACTAATCGAAGCAAAGGCCCAGTTGGTAGTGGTGACGACCCAACTTGAGCAAGAGGAACCTCAGATAGAGCAGCCCTTAGCAGCCTTCGAGGCGATGTCTCAGAACTTGGCTCAGGCACGTGAAGCAGTCCGACAAGCAGAGCGAGCTGCTGCTGACGCTAGCTTTCGTCTAGATGAACACTTGCTTCGCTTGACCCATGCGGGTCGTAAACTTTAGGCCTCTTACTTCAGGCCCATTTTGCTTTGTATGAACAACATTAATATTTAATATTTAGCCCGCTTTGTTCTGCCCAAATATCATTTTAGACTCTGACAATTAATGAAAAGCAAAACCGTTGAAAAGATAATCCCAATTTGGGCGGTTACTTCCTTGGAGACTGGCCTGCTTCCCACGCGTTTTCAATATCTTCCATTTCCGAGATCATAGCATTTAACTGCATTGATTCTCTTATTGATGGCGTTGAAAATGCCTCAACTGCTTATCGCGCGGTACACAATTGGTCCTATAAATACCGGTATCCAGGGAAAAGTGATAACCAAACCACCATGTCTTTCCCAAAGATAACCTCGCAAGACCTGTTGCTCTTTCTTCAGTTTCTAAAATCTTCCCACCATTATTTCACCCTTAGCCACAAATTCTTAGGCTTCATGGCTTAATCTCAAGACCTGGGTAGGCCTCATGGCCTAATCTCAGGTCCGGCGGCAAGTCTTTGGTTTCTGAAAACCTGGATGAACTTGCCAGTCTCAGTTAAACCGAAGAACATGCCGCGCTCCTAACGCGGTAGAACAACATTCTGAGGAGTCCAACTTTTCAGACTGCCCGTGAGGAGCGAGTGGAGGAAGGGCGGAAGGCCACTCTGAGGTCTACTGTTCTGCCTCTGCGGTCTACCTCTGGGGCCTGGGTACGAGGTTTCTGTTTTTCCCCAGGAGGTAGATGTGGTTGTGAGTCGCGCTCGCTCCGGACCCCAACTCCTGCCCTGAGGAAAGGCCCAAGGAAGGGGTATGAAGGGTTATTCCTTTCCCTCTTCCTCTGGTACCGATGACAGTAGTGGCGACTCAGATCGGAGGAGGATCTGAGTGAAGAGAGGAAGAATGCTCTGAGGTGGTAGCGCCCAGATTCTTTCCCCGCAACCACGACCAGTCACTTTTAAACTTTTACGCTCCTGTCAGAGCCGCCTTTGTAATTGCATGTGAAATTGTATTGCTCTATTATGTTGTATGCTTCTGGCCGCAAAGCCACTTTATGAATAAAATTCTTGCTTTAAACAGAAATTGGGATAACTTGGATTATGAGTACAAACAAAGCCTCTTGTATAGGCTGTTACATAATAGAGCCTCAAGAAGGCCTAACTAGATATGGAGTTGCCCCCCAATGTTCATCGGGGAGGCAGAGACAAAAACTATAGGCCACAGAGAAAAGGCCGAATAATCATAGAGAAATGATGCGAGTCGATGAAGATTAAGGTTGCCCCTCAGCCTGGGCAAGAACAGGATCAGGTGGATCTTCGAACTCCCAGACACTTGGGTAATATTTCTTCAGGAAACGGCCGTTAATGGGGTTGCGATGGATGTCTCCATCGATATCTCTGAGGTGAAAAGCCCCGCGCTCCAAGATCCGGTGGATAACAAAGGGTCCCTCCCATCGCAGCGTCCACTTACCACGACCGGTTAATTTTTCACCTAGGGGTAAGATGGCCTTCCAAACGAGGTCACCTTCTTTGTAACTACGACCACGCGTCCTCTTATCATAGGCGCGTGTGATACGCTGTTTTTCCATCACCAAATTGTCCAACGCCGCCAAGCGTTGCTCGCTTAAATCTTCGTGTTCCTGCCACATAGCTTGAACGTAATCTTCACTGAGCAAATGATGTTGTTCTTGCACGCGAAGGGAATGGACGTTAATTTCTAAAGGTAAGACAGCGTCATGACCAAACAGCAGGGCGTACGGCATTGTTGCGGTGGGATTCCGTTTAGAAGTACGATAGGCCCAAAGTGTCTCATATAAAGTGTCATGCCATTGTCGAGGGTTCTCCACCAACATCTTCTTTAGCAAGGTGATGATGGTCTTGTTACTAGCTTCCGCTTCACCATTAGATTGAGCATAATATGGAGTGCTATGGATGAATTGAATACCAAAATCATTGACCAGTTCCTCGACCGGGCCTCCCATGAACGCTGCCCCCTGTCCGAAACCAACACCTCAGGGATACCAAACCTGCAGAGAATGTTACGGAAAATAAACTGGTGAATGGTGGCACCTGAAGCTTCTTTCAAAGGCTCTGCCTCGACCCATTTGGTGAAGTAGTCAGTGGCGACGATGATAAACTTGTGTTGAAGGGAAGAATGAGGATGGATCATCCCAATCAAGTCTAGTGCCCAGCCTCGCGCAGGCCAAGGTTTAATGATAGGTTGCATAGGAATGTTAGGAACATGCTGGATTGGACCATGCGCTTGACAGTCCTCACAACCTTTGGCAAATGCGATACAATCCTTTAAAATGCTGGGCCAATAATAACCGTGACGTCGCAGAAGCCAGCGCATCTTAGGTCCCGCCTGATGGGCCCCACATATTCCCGTGTGAACTTCGCGCACCAAACGTTTAGCTTCACGGCCATAAACACAACGAAAGTCTATACCATCCTCCCCACGTCGTCGCAACTGGTCACCTCTAAGGAAGTAATTTAGCGCGAGGAAACGAATCTTCCTGTCAGCTCTGGGGTCTGGTTGTTTGAGGTACTCAATCAACGGGATTCGCCAATCCACTTCAATAGGGTCTAGCGCCGCGACTACGGGATCGTCTGGTGGATCAGGTCGTGCAAGCCATGAGGGTAATGTACGACGCTCAACTTTCAAAATGCGCTCGCGCACTCCATACTTCAATGTAATGCCAGTGGCTAACTGAGCGAGCTCATTAGCTGCAAAGTTACGCTCGCGTGGTATATGTTCCAGATCGACATCGGTAAATTGGTCCAGAAGCTCAATGGCGCGATTCAGGTATGGTACGAGCAACCAACTCGCACAGTGATATTTTTCCTGGAGCTGGTTTATAACGAGCTGAGAATCGCCGCGAATCTGAACATCCCGTACGCCCATTTCCAGTAAGACTTCGTGTCCAATGATAAGAGCTTCATATTCAGCCTGATTATTAGTACACTGGAATTCTAGCTGGAATGAATAAGAGAAGCGGTCACCGGCTGGGTTTTCCAAAACAATCCCCGCCCCAGCCAGTGTGTCAGTTCTTGAGCCATCAAAGAATAATACCCAAGGCTGCAGAGAGACCGTAGCTTGGTACCAAACCGCGTACTCAGGGATGCACGCCAAATCTGGTCGAGTTGTAATGGTGGAGGCTATCTCTAACTCCTTCAGTGTGGGTATCTCTAACGTAGGATGATGTGCGAGAAAGTCTGCGATGGCCTGCCCCTTGACAGCTTTCTGAGGCACATATTGGAGCGAAAACTCTGAGAGAGCTAATACCCGTTTGCCAATGTGGCCTCTCAAGATAGGCCGTGATAACATGTATTTGACCAGGTCGGTCTGCGCGATGATGCAAGTAGTAAAGGATAGCATGTAGTGTCGCAACTTGCACGCTGAAAATTACAGAGTTAGGCACAGCTTCTCCATAAGGGTGTACCTTGTCTCGCAATCTGTCAATGTGCGGCTGAGATAAAATATAGCATGCTCGACACCTCCCTCATCGTCCTGAGCGAGTAGGCTGCCAATGGAAGCCTCAGCTACTGAAATGTATAGTTTCAATGGGATCCCGGCTCTAGGTGGAACTAGGACTGGTGGGCTTGCCAAATAGGCCTTGATACTGTCGAAAGCCTCTTGATGTTTAGGTTCCCACACAAACTCATCCTGCCCTTGTAACCTCAGCAAGGGTGAGAACGGTTGGATTTTTCCTGCAGAGTTAGAGATGAAACGCCTTAGAAAATTAATCTTACCCAACAGACGCTGTAATTCCTTTTTCGTCCGCGGGGGAGATGCGTTAATGACTGCGTTTGCCTTGTCTTCGGGGACCTCAATTCCTCGCTGATGAACTATAAACCCCAGAAAGTCTCCTGCCTGGACCCCAAACACACACTTGGCCGGGTTCATCTTCAGTCTATGTCTGCGCATGTGCTCAAATACTTTCCTGAGATCTGCGATGTGGTCCCCCTTCTTCTGAGACTTGACGACCACGTCATCAATGTACACCTCTAAAACCTTTCCCAGTATGTCGTGGAAGATCGAGTTCATGGCTCTCTGATACGTCGCACCAGCGTTCTTCAGACCAAACGGCATGACCACATATTCAAAAACTCCCGCAAAGCCAGGGCAGCGGAAAGCGGTCTTGTGTCTGTCTTCTTCAGTGACCGGAATCTGGTGATATCCTGCAGTACCGTCCATGAAGGACAACAACTCATGTCCTGCCACAGCGTCTACCAACATATCCGCGACTGGCATGGGGTACACATCCTTAGGTGTAGCGAGATTCAAATCTCTATAATCAACGCAGACTCTCATCTTGCCATTCTTTTTTCGGACAGGCACTATATTAGATAGCCACTGATTATCCTTGGCGACCCTTATAACACCCGACTTGTGCATTTTTTCTACCTCCTCCTTCACGAGAATCTGGGTCTCCGAATTCATTCGTCGAGGTTCCTGCTTGACGGGCCTCTTGTCAGGAAGAGTTGGTAGTTGATGACATACCAAATCTGGTGACAGGTGGGGCATGTCTTCATATTTCTCTGCAAAGTAGTCTTTAAACTCTAATAGTAATTCAGTGAGCCTGTGTTTCTCGCTAGGCTCTAGGTAAGCGCTGATAGATACCTCCATAGGCTCGTCCACTGTGCCCAGATTAACCTTCTCAGTAGGGTCTCTAACTTTAGGAGGTGTATCGTCCAGCGCGGCCGGGGTAAGTTGAATAGTGATTTCATCTTCGTCCTCCGAGTCAGAAAGTTCTTCATTAATGACCTCTAAGGTCGCGATGCGATCATAAGCCTCTTTTTCCACCATGTATGATGACAGCCGTTCATGTATTGAGTGGAAGGCCTCTATCCCCTCCTCCGAGAGGTTGTAATCCATTAATCGGTTGAAGGCTTGGGCACAGCGTGGCCAGGCCTTTCCAAGCCTTATTTTGCGAGCGTAAGCCCCCACTGTGCCAGTTCAGAGGCCGTCACCCCTGTGGGGCGACCCTTATCATTGATGCCACTAACCTGCAATGGAGTGATAGGCTCCAGATAGTATCTGGCATCTACATAATTTTCGAAGACCGGAAATGGACGGGGATCTGCTTTGACCACCTCCGCCGTATCTGTCTCCTTATTCCACATAACTAGCTCTTGATGAAGTGTCGAGAGCACACAGTAGCTCTGGTGAATCCAGTCTCTGCCCAAAATGGCACTGTAAGCCGCATAGCAATCTGTCACAAAGAAGGCATAAACCCCCTCTGCTGGTCCGACCTTAATACGCATGAACAATAACCCTAAGATTTTTGTTACAGTGCCCGCGAAATTTTTGAGTGCAAGAGACGTGGACTGGATTTTCTCCCGCTTGATCCCAAGAATGTGCATGGTCCTAGTAGTGACGATATTAACGGCCGCTCCGGTGTCAATCATGATTTTGCTGACTTTGATACCGCCGATGTCTGCTGTAATGTATAGCGGTCGCATGTGCTGGACCATGGCTGGCGTTGGCTTGGAGAAGTGCATGAGTGCCCCCTTGTTTGGAACCTCTTCTGGTTCTGGCGAGACCCTGTCTTCTACAGGTGTCGCGGCTGCTGAAGTGACCTGCAATGGTTGTACACTCTTTTCTTCTGCCTCCACGCAATCCTGAGCAGCGACTGGCAATGCATATCTCGCGGGGAGTACATAAACCATGTTGCAAGAAACGTCAGCTGTCTCAGTCCCCTCCATGTCATCGTCCAGTTCGAGCTTGGGCTCCTCGACTGGGATATCAGTTTGGAACTGCCTAGCCAAACAATCTACCAACGACCCTTCCGTGAGGCCTTTTACCTGGCAATGTTCAAGCTCTTGTGGCTCGAGTTCCTGCTCCACAACAACCGTCTTAGGGTTCTCCGGTTCCCTGTGCTCCTCTGAGGCAGAGATGACCACACTTTGGATTTTCTTGGGTCGCCACTGCAAAGTGTTACTAACTCTGTCCTTGCCCCCAAGCCTATCAAAGATCGAAGCCTTGACCATTGATGCTTCATGGGAGAGCCTGCGCCTGACATGCGGGCGCCGAGTTGGCGAGTTTTCCATTCGAGTAAGAGGTGGTGAGT
>BDJD01001050.1:162581-174019 GCA_002564525.1 Rosa multiflora | reverse complement strand
TGCCTTGCCCTTTTCCCTGGTGTACCATCTGCCCTCTTTGATAGGGTTAGCTGAAGCAGGTGGTATATAGGGCTTAGTCAGAATATCTTTGCCGTCGCTCTTGGTCTGCTCTTGTTTCGGACTACTTGCAGCTGCTTTTAGCTTCATGAATAAGTTGGAGTCTCTGGGGGATGGTGGTGATACCGTCTTCTCCCGTTTTCTTGGACTGGAAGGCTGATAGTTCCGCGACGACGAGACCCACTTGATTGGTGGTAGGGAACCAAAGTGAAATGTCTGTTCGACTTCCTCGTGCGGTATTTGGATACCGCATTCCTCTTTACATCGCAAGCATAGAATCACGGGTGAGGCCTGGTTGGTTGACCCAATTCTATCCTTGGCTGGCGCTTCATCCGCGATGGACCTATCACTCTGTTTGCTCGGAACCAAATCTAGAGTTGGTTTCCATCGCTGCTGTTTGTTCCAATCCACATTGACCATATTGATCCCGGTGTCAGGGAAGGGGTCCACGTCGACTAGTGCCACCGCTGTGACTGGAGCTTCTACCTGCAAACTACCGTTATTAAGCCATATCTGAATCTGGTCTTTGAGCTTTACGCAGTCCGCGGTGTTGTGGTTCCACAGATTATGGAACTTGCAGTATTTCTTTCCCTTCAACTGCTCTGGCCGTGGAAAAGGCCCAAAATCAGTCTTCACCATCTTCGCAGCAATCATCTCGTCGAGGATTTCGTGAGCTTTGTTGGCATCATAAGTATATGTCGAGAACTCCGGTTTGGTGAAGGCCATCGATTTGAGCTTAACAGGCTCCTTGGAAATCTTCAACTGCTTCAAGGACGGGTTCTTCTTCCCGGTTAGCTCGTAGGCTGCTATATCGTTGTCCTCGACCTCTTCGTCGTCCTAGACCACTTCTCCAGTTGTGATGGTAATAAGGGTCGTAAGTGGCCTGCTGGTAGCTCAGGGCCGCTACAGTACGGTGTTTACCTGGCACGTACGTCCCTCTGGAAGCATTCTTCCTTGCATCTGTCTCTCTGAGGAGATGCTCAAAACTACCCACTTCCGTGATGAGTTCTCCCATCGACTGAATCATGCTGCCGTGTTGCTTCTTTCGCTGTCGGGGCTCCAAACCCTTGACCGCCAACTTGACTAACTCCTTCTCGGGTAGGATGACATTCAATTTGGCTTTCTGGATTTGAAAGCGCTGAAGATAAGCGACCGCCGATTCTGTAGGCTGTTGGGCCATCTGAGTGAGAGAGGCTAGGTCTACTTCAGGTTCAATATTTCCAAATGTCTCACGGAAAAGTAGTTCCATTGCCGGCCAATCCGCCACTGTCCCTGGTTTAAGTTTAGAGAACCATCTGAAGGCAGTGCCCGACAGCGAAGTGCCAAAGATCCTGCACTTGAGGACATCATCATTCTGGTATTGGCCACATTGTACCCTAAACCTGGCCAGGTGTGTCGCCGCATCTTCAGTGTCCTCTCCTGAAAAAGTAGAAAAGATGATATTCTTATAACCTCGAAGGAAAGGTGCGAGCATGATATGTGGCGGGAAAGGTCCCTCATAAACCCCATCCGACTGGGCTCTACGGTTTGCCAATCTGATCATCTCCTCTACGTCGTCACGTCTCACATATTCTGGGCCCGGAGGCGGAGGAGGTGCCACCGCATTTCGGTGAGTAGTTTGCCCAGGGGGTGCCTGGTTCACCATTGTTGATCCTTCCCCGATATGCACAATGCGGGTAGTAGCTTGTTGCTGGAGAGTTACCGCAGGCGTAACCTCTTCCTTCGACAGAGCTGTTATCTTGATCGGGGCGCCAGTCTGGTCGAGCGCATAATAACTTCCCGGCAATTCTTGATATACCATCTCTGCTCAATCGCTGTCGTACTGGACGAAGGTCACAGGTTCCGACATAGTTCCTGCGCCCTTCGAGACTTGGTGTTTCTTGGTGGCGTGTCCGCTTGATGAAGCAGTCTTTTCTTTGCTGCCACTAATAACCAAGGCTTGTTCTTCGTTCTTCGACGGAGCAATAGCAACAGTAGCTGAGGAAGAAACAGCATTTTGATTAGTCTTCTAGCGCTGATTTGGCGGCACGTACTTGCCTGAACCAGGTGGCTGGCCAAGAGAGCCAAGGATAGCGTTAGGATCCCTTAAGGCTTTGTTCAGTACATCCCTCGCCTGGTTCAATTCGGCTCTCTGCATAGCCACCTCAGTTGCCAGGTTGGCCCCGTCCTTGCGAAGAACTGCTATATTCGACGCGGTCTGCTTGGTGTGATCCGCTATAGCGTCCAAAATTGCCTTATGACGCTGATCCTGCCCGCTAGCGATACCTGCAGCGTGTGCTTTCACAGCACTTTCTGATTGTGCGATCTGCTGCCGGGTACTCTCCGTATGTAAAGTCATCCGCTGTTCAATTTCGCAGAGAAGCTTTTCCGATTTTGCGGTTTCTCGGGCAAAATCAGCGTCCATCTTCTTGCGATGGTTCTCGACATTCTCCATGATGATCGCAAACTTGACCTCAGCAGTCGTTCCCTCCGGGATAGGCTTTGGAACAAAAGCCTCTTCTTCTCCACTTTCCACTGCAGTGTCAACAATGGCGGGGATGACAGGCTCGCTGGCCTGATTAACATTAACGCTCTAACCCTCAGTAACGGTCGAGCGATTCTCATCTTGTGTAGTTGACATAGCGGGTGATTGGGGCTGATGAGAGAATCGTTGCGTTACTTGTTCTTCAGAAAGACCACAACAGTCCGTGCGAGAATGCGGTCTGTAACTGGAGGTCTTATGTTTTGAGCAGTTAGCGTAGCCTTTTTGATAAGGGTTATCGCTAGACTTCCCAATGGTTGCGTTCACAAAGAAACACTAGATGGTCCCACCGGGCGTGCCAAAATGTTTGGCTCCAAAACTAGCTGGTATGCAAACAGTCTCTTTTGAGTGTGTGGTTGCGCAGGCGTGCCAGCACCGCGGGGTGCAGTCGTTGGGGTAGTCCCTTGACCTGACTTCTTCTTCAAGCGCTGTGGACGAGGAGAGCACCAACCTCATCACAGGGTTCTTTTCTTGCCTTTTGGAAAATGACTTTTGCCTTACGGATAAGGACTTTGGTTGTGATCTCTTTGGTCACCAAAATCGATACTCAACGTTGTAGGTTGAGCAGAGCAATCACTGGGAAGTTCTGAGAAAGCACGGGTTTTGCTAAAGCGTGACTTTAGCTTGGCTGGGTGCGAGGGAATTACCCTTGCTTCACTGGGTGTATCGGTGGCAGTAGTACTGGCAGTCTGCTCGCGAGGAGACTGAGACTGGAAGTACGGTCGCCGGGTTGATCTGGTGAGGCTGACAGTCGGCTCGCGAGGAGACTAGGACTGGCGGGCGGTCACCGGGTTTCAACAAGGTTGAGGGGTTGCTCCGGGGAGGCTTTGTAATCGCTGGGATTGATTGATTAGAGAGCGGTCCTTGATTTCGCCGCTTAACCCTATAGTTATACCCTAGGGTCTCGACTGCTCCTTGCCTTAGAAGGATTCTTAATTGGAGTTTCCTGTTCAATCTCTACTACTCGATTTCAATAAGGTTTCGTCTCCTTATGAAACACTGAATGGGCGAAGCTATAACCCAAACCCGAGTAATTTTATTTTTGGGCCGCAGGTATCGGCCCGCTGGCTCGAACCCACTAAAGGATTTTGCCAAAATTACTTTTGGGCTCAAACACCTATATAAACACCTTCTCCTCTCACTCTTAGACCCAATTCCTTCATCCATTACATCTTCTTTCTCTCTTCATCTCCTTCATAAAACCTCCATATCTACCTCCCAAAATTCAAACTCATAATATCCATACTACTCTATCTCCTCCATTACCACCACCATTTCTTATCCTCTACCTCCATTAACACCATCACTACTACATCATTTCTCCACTCTCTTTTCTATCATCATTTTCTCCATCTAGTCCACCTATTCACACAATACATAATACAAGCTTCACCACCAAGACATAAGTTTAATGATTGCATCGAGTGGGCAGCAAGACGAGATGGAAAACCAGATACAGTTGCTTTCTCCTTTCTTCTTTGACAGCAAGGTTTTGATGAGAAGAAGACAGAACACCAAGCTGTCATGTTCTTGCCTTTTGTTTCGACAGCTCGTTCTCATCCATGAAGGAGAAAATGGAAAAACTTGAAACCAGATGCAACTCCTTTTTTTTTTGTTTTTTGACAGAAGGGATGGTCATGTAAAGGAGATGAGGTGCACGGCAATATTCTTCAGCTTTTGATCATTCAAGCAAGCTGAAAACGCAAGTCAGTTTGGGCATGTGAATTAGATGGAAGTGCACAACAGTGACGAGAGAGACCACACGTGAACCTGCAATATTCTTCTGCTTTTGGTCTTTTGACAACCGGCTCGCCACAAAGTAATTAAAGAATCTTTCATGCTTAAAAAGCATGTCTCCCACATGCTAGTCTTTTCGAGTTGTTGCTTAGGAAACAGAAACCACACTTTAATAATTCATGCTTGGTCTTATCTTATGTCTTCACAGCAAGTTCACAGCAAGACCACCGTGGGAACCATACTTGCATTTGATTATTTAATCATACTTTACCATCACGATTAAACAACTTATCTTGGGATTCACATGGCTATAGTTTTGTGATTGGAATGCTAACAATATTAGACTAACATCTTTCCATTACAACCTGAAGCTTGTGATTGTTTATTTCTCATAATTAATTGGTTGTAGTTTTGCACATGCCTCTTCGTGGATTCGTTATGCGGTTTGTGGCTTTGATAATGCTCAGAAAATGACTGAAAAACCAAACCAATCGAAGAAGTCTCTGACTGATTCTTTTATATTGTGTATAAGATTTATTTTTCCCTGGCTGATAACAGCTGGGAACATAAGAAATGACGGACTAGAACGAATATCCGTGAAGGGAATTTGGCCATTACCCTCAGACTCAGTGAAGACAATGACATATAGTCATATACTATTTGGCTGATGCTGTGATACAGCAAATGACAGATGCTTACTGACTAAACTCCATAATTCCTCTCTTTTTGGTGATCTGTTCCTTTCACCTCCCCTATTGTAATATTTTCCATTTGGTTTCTACTTAGAGTAAGTTCACCCATTGGGTCACCAACTATTCACTGCTTTTTAGTGTTAATTTCACCATCTGGATCACGAGCACAGTGCATTTCATGCCCTATGTCACCCTGTACAGTGTTTTGGGTCATCATGGTGACCTGCACAGTATATTTTGTGCTCTGGGTCACGGGCACAATGTATTTTGTGACTCAGATAATGAAAATATACACTAAAAAGCAGTGAATAGTAGGTGACCCGGTGACCAAACGGGTGAACTTGCTCTTAGACAGGAGGATTGGAGATCGGAAAGGACAGAGAGAGTTTGAGGTAGGTAGAGCCTGATAGCTAGGATAAAAGTCGATAGTAGGTTTTTTCTCTGAAAGTAAAAGTTTTAATTGATTCATCGGACTATAGGAGAAACCATAATAAGTAAAGAAACATACCTCTTTCCCCTCCGGAAAGAATTATAATCTGGTGATTTTAGTGTTTTTTTTCCCTATCATAATCAATTATCACAATAAACTGTTAATCTTTGTGGATTCGTTTTGCAGTATGTATTTTTAATAATCCTTAGAAAATGACTGATAAACCGAACGAATGGAGAAGTCCCTGATTGATTGTTTTCTAGAGAATAAGATTTATTTTTCTCTAGCTGACAACAACTGGAAACAGAAGAAATGACAGACTAGAACAAAATAAAAAGCGTGGAAATTAATTTAGTCAGCTATCTCTCTGTGTTCCGTACCTTTTTAGAGCGATTCTGCAGCAACCACCTGATACCTAATTTTCTTCCCTTTGGTTTCAGCTTTTCTTCTCTATCGTTGTTTTGTGGCTCCAATTGAAAAATGCTTTAATGAAAGAGGCAACCACAAACATTTGTTTTCTTTTATAAAACATATGCAGTATGCTTCACACAACTTGGAGCTTCGAGATACTTACCTGCCGGCTAAAATAAAACAAATCGGTGACCGACCCGGTTCGTCATCGGCCAACTACTCTGTAGTCCTTGTGACTACAAGTAGCGAAAGCGCCCATTTCTTGGCCTTGAGTCTCCTATGACTGGTTCACTGTCGGTACTCAGTCTTCCTAGACAAACATAGGAGCACAGCCCCCTTCAGAGGTTCACGGTTATCGACACCGTGGGATCCCTAGGAATCAACGCGTCTAGGTCTCATTCACTTTCAGGTCACAAGTACAAACATACATTGGGTACAGTATCTCAACATGCAAGTCTAGCCTTGATTTTTCGTAATCAGCAATTATCAATTATGAAAACACAGGTATCGCGAGGCATCGACTAATGAAGAACCAAAACCGTACTTGCAGGCAACATATTATTATACTAGAGCATTCCACATATAGAAAAGCCTCTAACAAGGAATTGACAGCTCACCCTACCTGGATATGGAGTGCTCGTCCACAATTAGCTTTGTTTTCGACTTTCGATGCTTCTTCCAATCATGTGCACACGCTCAAGTCCTTTATAATAAAATTAAACCAATAAGTAACTTGCCATCATTAACTTAATCAATCGAGCACCTAAAGCTTTCACTTAATTTCCTTAAAGTCTATTGAATTAACCTTTAACATAAAAATCCATTATCCATTCCCAAATAATCCGAATGGTATTGCCTTTGAACAATTTGGGATATGGTGATTATACTTACCACTTTGACTTCATTTCTTTAACCTTTTTACTTTAGAAAAACAAATCACAATTTCCATTCCCGAACAATTCACTTAACATAATAAGCTCATTTGGGATATGGTGATCACGCTTCTTCCCATATTAAAGTTTCGGTCAACCGGTTTGACCTCATTTTATTTAGCCTTTAAACCTTAAGCAATTAAATAGCAACCACCATTTCCGAATAATTTCATTCTACGATAAATTCGGGATATGATAGGTTTGAAATATTTCTATTCACGGACCTTAAATTGAACATCCCACATATCAATTCACTTATCCAAAACCGGTCCATTCTTAATTATTTACCACTTTTCTCATGCAATGACCAAACCATCAATTCCATTCTTAATTTTTCATTTCTTCGTCGGTAACCAAGTCATTGTTTTAATTCATAAAACAACTTCTCTTCCTCCATACATTCAACCAATTTCAATTCAAATAATCCTCAAAGCTGCGATTTCAGTAAGTGCAAACAATACATGCCAGTACAAATTCGAATATCCAAAACCTTATCATTCTTCTTAAAGAATTCAGCCAAATTGGTGATCGTTAAGGCATCCAAAACTGTAATTTACACGAACGGACCGAATCTGCCAAACCGGAACCGTTCGTGTACATTGTTGTAAATTGCAGTTTTGGATGCCTTAACGATCACCAATTTGGCTGAAATTTTGCAGAGGTGATCTATACATTAGGACCTAAAAACTGAATGGTTAAGATGTGAAAATATAATCAGAAAGTGGGTCAAAACTGAAAATCCGCACCAATAAAAAACTGCGGACGTCCGCAGTGGAAGCCCTGTATATATATATATATATATATATATATATTAAATACCTTAATAACATTTATAATTTTTTTTTTGTGAATCGAATGAGGTCAGCCATTTATTGAAAGTGAAAGAGTACAATGATACGATGCCAAAAGATAACAAGAAATGAATAAAGCAGCCCAAAAAGAAAAATACATATGAAATATAAAAACTTAATAACGCAAGGAGCAGCAACGTCGAGACGCAGCGCTGATTTTACATTACGGATTGCAGCCATGTAGTGAATTGAGTAGTCGGTGGTTTGACCACCCATCGAACTCCAACTCACAAATTGACAAAAATCAACTTGGAGTCGGAATGAAGGCACTCTCCCACCTAAAGATCGAAGCGCCATAGAATTGGGTCATGGATCCAGTACCAATAAGGCACAGGAGCCCCAATCCATTCTAGCAAAGCATAAAAAGACCAACAAAGATTGTGGGCCGCAGGACAAAACTAGACTCCACCCAGATCCCAGATTCGGCTCCATCTGCCAAGCCCACCCGGATCCAAGATCCGGATCCTAATGCCAATGAGCTGGACAATAGCACTGACAGATGGGTCCTGAGGACCTGCAATGGAGGATGCCAAACTTCAATAGCCATCGCTGACGAGATCGATGCCGACGACCACTTTTGACGGCCCAACAACACCATCAAAGCCACAACTTTGCATAGCCCATGTCGGTGTCAAACAAGTAAACCGCAGAACCCCAATTCCAACTCTCCAGCCTCTCAGAAGCGAGGCCCCTCCATCACTGCATCGCGAACCACCACCACGATCCAACGATCCCATCCAATCCAAAAGAACCGTTTCCCCATCAAATTTCTTCTCTGGGAGCTCCGAGACACAACCAGCAAAAGAAAGACAGCAGGACTAGGCCTGCAATTTTGTCCATGAAAATGGAGAAGGTGTGAGAACCACCACCACCAGATGCGGCAGAGCTCAAAACCCTAGCAGAGCTAGGTCAACATTTATAATATTAGTTAAGGTGGTTATATTCAATTAATTATGTCTCCATATCTTCCAAAATTAATTGTTGTTTTTTTCTTTTTCTTTTGAGGGGAATACGACAATCACTTTATTAAAATGGAACTAGTAAGTACAATTTTGAGCAACATAAGTGCTCAAGATAGGTACTCCACTCCAAACAAACTAAAAGTTTTAAAGTAAAGCAACTTGAGCAAGCTGATGGGTTGCAACGTTGGCTTCACGACCAATATGAGAAAAATTAGAGCCAGGCAAAGAGTTAATTCCTACCACAATGTCATCCACTAGCCTTCCTATTTCGGAGCTGTCCTCACCCTCCCCTGCCTCAACAACATTGACCAACTGCAAGCAATCAGTCTCAAATAGCATAGGAGAAAAGCTATGCTCGACTGCCAACACGCACGCTGCTCTAGCAGCCTGTGCTTCAACTATAAGAGCAGAATGCACAAAATTAATCTTACAGCACACTCCACCCACTACTTCACCTCTCCAATTGCGCACTACAACACCTATGCCATCAATCCCTGTAGCTACACTGAAATCCCTATCAACATTAGCCTTTAACCAAAAATTAATTGTTGTTTAACAAAGAAAATAAAGCTTACTAAATCAATTAAAAATTTAGAGAGGGATAAGTTGTATGTGGATAAAAAAAAAAAGATAAACATATTTAGAAAATATAGAGCACGATTGGGTGGTCTGAAAGGGCCAAGCCAGACTTTGCCCTTAAAGACTCAAATGGGCCAGGCCAGGCTTCATTTACAGCCTATTCTATTTGATAAAAGGCCGGGCTGACATGCCCTAATGCAAGGACTGGGCCAAGCTTTGGCTCTACAGAACGGGCAGGCTTGAAATGTACTTAGGGCCTAAAAGCCAAATGATGACCCCTAGGGCCATCCACATGGATTAGGCTGTGCGGGGATGCGAACACCCTAACTAATGCCCAAAACTATGAAGCGAGAACAGAGAAATTCGCGCACAGACTCAATGAACTGGCTACTTTACTCAACGCTCCGGTTCGGTGCGTGCAGGTTACCCGCTCTTGCTCAACTCAGTCGTCCCCTTCCTCGTCTGATAGAGGAGTTACTAGCTAATTAGTTAAGGTACTCTCTCTCTCTCTCTCTCTCTCTGCACTTGCTTAATATGTTTTTTTATGCTTCTTCGAATCTGTGATCAATGATTATTATGATGCATGAGTAACTCTGTGATCAATCACTTGCTTATGATTTATGATTTTTCTCATTAAAGATTGTGAGAAAGTTGAAATCTTTACTGTACGGATTGTGGGATTGTGCTTGATGATGAGTAGTTTGATGACTCATTGGTTATTGAATTGTAATATAAACTCTATTTCAATTGGTTGATGGAATTAGAGGAGGTTTCTCACAATTTCACTTTCACTTTCCCCTTACAATTCTAGTCTTGGTGGGTTTTAATTAGTGTTTCTATTTGATTACAAAGAGTACAGGATTTGGTTTTCTACTATTAGCATTTTGTATCCTAACAGGCTTCTAGCTTCTATGCCTATATTAATTGGCTCAAAATCGGAACCTTTATTTCATGCTTTCTTCATTGTTTTACCGGTTTAGTTTTGAAGATTTTTAAGTTTGGACATTTGCTTCTCCAATATGCTTGCTAAAATGGCATAACAGCCATCAATATGCATGCATAATAACTATTGAGGAACTAAGATGAACATGGTAATATTAGTCACCTAATTACTCCATTATTTTCCTCGGTTTAGTATCCCAGTCAAGGAGGGCAATCTTGGTTGGGGAGTTGTTCGGCGGTTTGAAGCGTTTTCCTCCGCTAAACTTGCAAGAGCATAATTAGCGTCAGTGCGTTGTCAACCGTTGGTTTTACTGAGCAAACGCTTTATACCCTTTCGGGTGGGCCCCTGCTGGGCCCCCCAGGGAGTCCCCCACTCCCCGGCAAAGATAGACCTCCGGATGGTCGTTGATTTGTTTGATGAGGGGGATCTGCACGGAGCAGAGGGTGTTGGGTAGCGAGCCCAATGTTTTAGCACCCAAATGACGGGGGTCAACTTGCCTGATCAGGGCAGTCGTAGACTGTGACTAGTCCCCATGTCCCGTAGGGACGGTCTGACGGTAACGCCGCGTAGCGGTCGTTGTCAGTGAAGCGTAGCCTCGAGATTGTCCGTTTGGCGGACATCCCCCCGCTGGATGCATCAGGAAGGAGCGTCCGATAGACGTGCCTGGCGGTACCTTTGCAAGATGAACAAGTGTTTCCGCCAGAGGTGTGTAGTGGGTCAACTTGCCTGATCAGGGCAGTCGTAGACTGTGACTAGTCCCCGTGTCCCGTAGGGACGGTCTGACGGTAACGCCGCGTACCTCGAGATTGTCCGTTTGGCGGACATCCCCCCGCTGGATGCATCAGGAAGGAGCGTCCGATAGACGTGCTTGGCGGTACCTTTGCAAGATGAACAAGTGGTTCCGCCAGAGGTGTGTAGCGAAAGTCACCGCGCTTGCAGGATGGCAAGGGAGAAGTCCCGCTGGCAGGGCGTCGCTCAGCGGAGACTTCGTCGCCTGGAGAAAACGACAAGGGAGACGTTCCGCTGGCGAGGTTTCGCTCAGCGGAGACTTCGCCGCTTGGAAAATAACAAGGGAGATGTTCCGCTGGCGAGGTTTCGCTCAGCGGAGACTTCGCCGCTTGGAAAATAACAAGGGAGAAGTTCCGCTGGCGGGGTTTCGCTCAGCGGAGACTTCGCCGCTAGGAAAATAACAAGGGAGAAGTTCCGCTGGCGGGGTTTCGCTCAGCGGACACTTCGCCGCTTGGAAAATAACAAGGGAGAAGTTCCGCTGGCGGGGTTTCGCTCAGCGGAGACTTCGCCGCTTGGAAAATAACAAGGGAGAAA
>BDJD01001050.1:118472-152949 GCA_002564525.1 Rosa multiflora | reverse complement strand
CTTGGCGCGGCGCGTGGCGGCGCGTCGGTGGCGATCTGGAGGCGGTCCGACGCCGAGGCTGTAGCCCGCCTGGCGGTGTGTCCGCATGTCATTCCTTTGGTTGGAATTAGTACCTTTGGCGGTACAATGAGCATGGCCCATTATAGCTAATTATGCTTGCAAATGTACATGTATGTACAAGTATTAAGATGTGTTTTCAGTTAATAACATTATTTACTCTAGGCATGTTGGTTCCAATTGTTGAAGAATATTGACATTTGTGTGCCTTATCAAACTAGTAGTGGCTGAACTAGAATGCCAGAATTGGGGTGGCCTTTAATATATAATACAAGATTTGGAGGAGGCAATTATCAGTTTGTGTGACAATTTATATATAAAAATAGAAAACTTTAGCCAATTATATACAACCATGTGGAAGCTTGGAGGGGCCACGGCCATCTCAATCAACTATGAGGCTCCGCCATTGCAAACTAGGATTAGTTCTATGATTTTAATAGGTGAGAAGGTTCTAGAATTCTTAGTCCTATTCGGAATAGTTTTCCTTGTATCATTAGATTATACACTTTGTAATCCCTATATATAGGGCTCCTATTATCAATAGTGGAACACACAATTCTCTCATCAATCTTTCTCAATTCTCTAATTCTTAAACACGTTATCAGCACAAGCCCTAACCCTGAAATTAAAACCAAAAACCAGAAAATCTTCTTCCCATTAACTTCACCACCGCTACACCTAGCCCACACTAGCCCTGCCGCACGCCTGCTGCCCTTGCTGCACGCCTGCTGCGTTGCAGCCAACTAGCCACATGTTTTTTCCTCCACACCGCACACATCCTCTGAGCAACCTTTGGCCCATTCCTTCACCTTCCTACCGTGTATCATCTTCCTACCAAGGCCCCTTCATCGATCTACATCATCTCCAAGATTCAAGACTTAAGGTTTCAAGCTCCAAATCAACAAGTATTTAAGATTAAAATTCCTGCTTTATGGAATTTACTTCTTCTTTTTCTCAGAGATTTGCAACCTCCCTTCTTCTACATCCCACCTTTCTATAATGTGGGTTCGATTCTTTGAAAAGCGGAATCATGGGGATTCATGCTAAGCGAACTAGGAGCGTTCGTAAGACTTCAGACTAAAAGTGTCCGTAAGTATTAATTTATGACCATATAAACATCATTGTTTCAGTCTAATCCAAAAAATTTTGGAAATCGATTTCTTGGTAGCATAGCTCATAAATCTTATTATTTATTTAATTTTCGTGGAAGCATTGATTCTGAAACTAATCTATTTCTCCTTCTTATTTTTAGGATGTCGAAACTAAAGCTCGACTTTCCCATGCTCGATTCAACTGGCTCGAAATACCACAGTGGGTCACGGATGTTGAGAACCATCTCACTTCAAAAGGGATCCTACCCATAATTCAGGCACCAAACCTTGAACTCATATTCGAGCATAAGGCTACAAACAATGCCACAGCTCTCATCTTGGTAAGGCGCCACATGGATATATCACTTCGATTGGAATACATGGTGATCAAGGATGCTAGAGAACTATGGGTTGTGCTAGAAGAGCGTTTTGGTAATGTCCCCAGATTCCTTCCTCCCCTACTTGAAGGTTCAATGGAGCAATCTACGATTCGCAGACTTCAAGTCCGTCTCTGAATAAAATTCAGAAGCTCTATGTCTCAAAACTATGTTGGGGTTTTGTGGACAGCCCGTCATAGAGCAAGAGCTAATTGAGAAAACCCTCTCCACCTTCCCTGTCTCAGCAATTTTGGTATCAAAGCAATATAGAGGTAAGTACAATGTTGGACGGATCACGAGGTTTCATCAGCTAATTAATGTCATGTCTACAGCTGAGAAACATGATAATATCCTCGTGAAGAATTATAATTCAAGGCTCGTTGGTACTAAGAGCGTTCACGAGGCGAATTATAATAATGCACCCAAAGGAGAGCGCAAGGAGCGGAACCCTAAAATTAAGGGACAAAACGGACGTATTGGTCCATACAACCGCCCTAGAAAGGAAGGTAATCGTCATAATGAAGGACAGACACGTGGCAACACATGGCAACATGGGAGAGGAGGCCCTGGGGCTCCAGGACTTGGAGGACCCGCCTAAGGCCGTGGTAATGGCGCCAATTCTTCTAGGGGACGCCAACCAAGTGCAAATAATGCACCTCAATTAAAGGGAGGCAATCACAATGATGTGTGTCATCGATGTGGATCAAGTGAGCATTGGTTCAAGAAATGCAATGCAAGCAATCAATTAGCTGCATGATACAAGGCATATAGGGACCTGAGAGAGCAAGAAGTCTATCTTGCCGAAGAAGGAGATGATGGTGATGACAATGATGTCAACCTCGCTCACAATAGCGGACTTCAAATCTGACAAAGAAATGCACAAGGATGCCGCAGATTTTGATTAATGTAGTCCCTTATTTATCTAAGAATTATGTAATGGCAATTATGCCTTAATCAATAAAATGACTTCTTGTATTAACTCTTTCTCACTAGGCTCATCCAAGAGTAATTGTGATGTCTAGGAAAGATTTGAACTGAGAGAACGGTTTTAAAAGTGAGCACAGCTCCACCAAAATCTCGCCTTATCTTATTTGGTCACAACCAAATTGGAGTTACTGAACGGATTGAGTGACTACAATTTGTCTAAAGTTTGATTTTTATTTTGGATTAGATTTTGGTCAAGAAAATTTGATGTAATCATTGGCTATTTTACTAATAAAGTATCAATTTATTTTTGAATGTCTTGGACATATTTTAATTTCGAACTTTATTGTTTTTCAGTTGTTTTCCGGAGAGCTAGAATTCCTCATGGATAGTGCAACTACACATACAATACTTCTAAATAGGCAATTGTTTCTATCGATGACGCCTACTAGATCTTCTGTGACTACAATGGTTGGATCATCTCAATTGATTCATGGTAGAGGACTAGCCCAATCTATGTTACTAAATGGCAATGTCACTGAGTTCTTTATACTCCTAGGGCTGGAAGAACCATATTGAGCTTCGAAGATATAAGAGCCAGTGGTTTTCATGTGGAAACACGTTGTGAGAATGGACAAGAGTTCATTTCCATCACCTCTAATGACTACGAACCTAAAAGAGTCTTAGAGAAACTTATATGTCATTCTAGTGGGTTGTATACAACAACTATATCGAATCATTGAATCCAATCATGTTATGAGAGGTGACTTATGGGATTCCGACACATATAAGCTTTGACATGACTGTTTGGAACACCCAGGTCTCGATATGATGATTCGTATATTAAAGACTTCATACGGACATCCCTTCTTCAGGATGAAGAGAAGTAAGAACCAAATATTGGTTCAAGGAGATGCACCTGTGCCTCATGCTGCCAAGATTGTGCAAGACCGGCAACTTAGGGTCGGCGTCGTCTACCCCCTATGGCACCAACATGGCTTTGACGCCATGGTCTCCTTTTTCTACTTCTCAAGTCAATTGTGACTTCATGGCTCAACCAAAATCCTTATTGGTTGCTTCTAAAGCCTATCATTCGTTCTGCAAAACTTGCTCTTTAGAAAATTAGCATCCAGACCATCCTATGAAAAGGACACCAAAGAAAACATACCATTCTTACAAAGAATCTAAGGTGATATTTGTGGACCTATTCAACCACCTTACGGATCATTTAGATATTTTATGGTGTTGGTTAATGCATCGACACGCTAGTCACATGTGATACTTTTGTCCACTAGCTAGGAACACTGCATTTGCTAACCTCCTAGCACAAATTATTAAGTTAAGGGCTCACCACCCTGATCATCCTATTAAGTCTATAAGACTTGACAATGCTGGGGGAGTTTACATAAAAAAACTTTTTATGATTATTGTATGTCTATTGGGATTGAAGTTGAACATCCAGTTCCTCATGTTCACACCCAAAATGGTCTCGCAGAAGTTGCCATTAAACGACTACAAATGGTTGCTAGAGCATTGGTAATGCGCACCAATCTCCCTATTTCTGCTTGGGACTATGCAATATCACATGCAGCTGTACTTATTCGTCTGAGGCCCACTGCCACTCAACCATTTTCTGCATCCCAGATGGTGACTGGGTATGAGCCTGATGTCTCGCACTTATGCAGTTTTAGATGTGCAGTTTATGTGCCAATTGCGCCGCCACAGCGCACCAAAATGGGTCTTCAACGACGATTAGACATTTATGTTGGATATGATTCTCCAACTATTATCCGCTATTTAGAATCCTTGACAGGCGATCTCTTTACTGATAAATTTGGGAATTGTCACTTTGATGAGACAATCTTCCCATCATTAGGGGGAGATAAGAACATAAATGTTCAACATGAACGACAAGAATTGTCGTGGTCTGTCCCCACTTTGTCTCATCTATATCCTCGAGCCGCAAAGTCTGAAATTGAAGTGTGGAGAATTCTCGATCTTCAGAACGTAGCAGATTCGATGCCTGATGCGTTTTCTGATATCACTAAAGTGACGAGATCACACATACCTGCTGCAAACATGCCTGTAAGGATTGATGTCCCTAAAATTAGATGACATGACGCCGTACCCAAAGGAAGAGAGCACGTCTCCTGTATGGGTGACACAATGGCTCAGGCCAGACTCCCTGCCAGGAAGCACGGGAGGCCCAAAGGTTCAATGAATTCTCACCCAAACAAGAAAGCAAGTTTGGCACAAAATAATTCATTAATCATCGATGTAAATAATCCATCTCATGAAAATATTCCGGATTATGGTTATGTCCAAGAGACATCATTGGGGGATGTTCCAATGTCAGAACCAACTCCAAAGAATAGAGAGATCTCCATGAATTACACTAGTGTACATGAGATGATGGATAGAAATTCTATGGCAATTGATGATGCATTTGCATATCATGTTGCAAAAGGAATTATAGAATATGATGAAATCGAACCTCGCTCTGTTGAAGAATGTCAACGAAGAGCGGATTGGCCTAAATGGAAAGATGTAATCCAGGCTGAATTGGATTCACTAGCAAAGAGACAGGTACGTATTTGGTCCTATAACGTAGACACCCCCAAATGTAAAACCTGTTGGTCATAAATGGGTCTTTGTTAGAAAGCGTAATGACAAAAATGAGGTGGGTAGATATAAAGCCCGCCTCGTGGAGCAAGGTTTCTCACAACGCCCTAGAATCGACTACGAGGAGACATATTCCCCCGTAATGGACGTTATAACATTCCGCTACCTTGTCAGTTTGGTAGTTTCCGAAAAACTTGACATGCAGCTTATGGATGTGGTTACAACATATCTTTATGGGGATCTAGATTTAGAGATATATATGAAGGTTCCAGATGGACTTCAATTACCCAAATCAAGTGGACCACAGAGCGCGTTTTCAATAAGATTAAAATGCTCACTATATGGATTAAAACAATCCAGACGGATGTGGAATAACCGTCTAAGTGACTACTTGATTGGGAATATATATATTATTAACAATGAAATATAGCGCCCATGCGTGTTCATTAAAAGAACAAGTTCTAGATTTGTAATTGTAACAGTTTATGTCGATGACATGAACCGAATTGGAACTCTAGATGAGTTAAAGGAAGCTACTAAATATTTGAAGTCCAAATTTGAGATGAAAGATCTTGGGAAAACATGGTTTTGTCTCGGTTTAGAACTCGAGCACCGTAGTGATGGGATTTTGATCCATCAGTCTGCATATACTTAGAAAATTCTAAGGCGCTTTAATGAAGATAAAGCAAAGCCTGTGAGTACTTTCATGATTGGCTATAGTCTTGAGTCCAGAAAAGATCCGTTTCATCTAAATGATGAGGACGAAGAGTTGTTAGAGACCGAAGTGCCATATCTAAGTGCAATAGGCGTATTATTGTACTTAGCTCAATGCACAATACCATAAATCTCATTCGCAGTGAACTTGTTAGCTCGAAATAGTTTTGCACCAACACGCCGCCATTGGATTGGTGTAAAGACAATTTTTCGATACTTAATATGTACGATTGATATAGGCCTATTTTATCCCTACGGAAAGAAGAGGAATGACGGAAATTTGGGAATGGACCCCAAAAGGCAAGAAGCTAACATCCATGGCACCACAATCAGCCAAGTAACCGACGCCATCCATGGTGGCCGACGTCCTCCTCCTCCCCTCCATCAAAATGACAATGATGTTTTGATGGGTTTTGCTGATGCAAAGTACCTCTCTGAACCTCACAAAGGTCGCTCTCAAACGGGTTATGTCTTTACCATGGGAAGTACTGCGATATCTTGGAGGTTTACAAAACAAACTCTTGTTACTACTTCCTCAAATCATGCAGAGATTATTGCTCTACATGCACCCGTGAGTGAATGCATATGGCTAAGGTTTCTAATTAGACACATTCGAGGAACGTGTGGTTTGAAGTCTTCCACGAATGAGCCTACATGCATTTATAAGGATAATGCAGCTTGTATGGAACAAATGAAGCTAGGTTTCATCAAAGGCAACAACACCAATGTACTTACATGAGCATTTGCCAAGCATAATTAACTATAATGAGCCATGCTCATGTTACCGCCAGCTGTACCAAATACCACCAATGGTGTGACCTACGGAAACACCACCAGGCAGGTTACCGCCTGAGCCATGGCTCACCCCCAGATCACCTCGAACTCACCGCCACGCGCCGCTCCAAGTTGACACCAGAAGATTCAGAAGCTGGGAACTGAAGCATATCAATCCCACATCAAAAACATGGAAGAAGTCAGCCTCTTCCCCACCTATAAAAGATTCTCTCATCTCTCCTTATTAATTACGCATTTACTACTCACCTACTGTTACTCTGTCAATACAAATACATTAACTGACTTAGGCATCTGAGAAGAGAAGACCGCCCAACGCGGTCTCCCTCTGACCCCCTCTGTATTTCATTTGACAGGTAGCGGAAGTCATCAGATCATCCGAGTAGCAGTCCGTCCATTGGACCAGAGTTAGTAAAGATTAGGCCACCGCCAAATCTTAAGCATTAACAAACAAGCATTTATGGCCTAAGTTCTTTTATAATCAGCAATAGCAATCGCTTCTAAAGATTGAAGTAAATCAAATCTGATCTGAGGATAATGTAGCGGACTTATTCACTAAATCGTTACCCAAATCCACCTTAGAGAAACATGTGAAGAGCATCAGATTGAAAAAGTTATCTGAACTCCCATTATTATAGCAATCAGGGGGAGATATCGACATCAGGGGGATGTATGATATCTACATGTTTGATCTCGAAGAGTGAAGGATGTGTTGTACTCTTTCTCTCCTCCTCAAGGTAGTTTTTGTCCCACAAGATTTTTCATCGAGCAAAGCTTTTAATGAGGCAACAGATCAAGCGTTACCACCAAGTTTGAGCAGCACAAGACAGTGTTGAAGAATATTGACATTTGTGTGCCTTATCAAACTAGGATTAGTTCTATAATTGTAATAGGAGAAAAGGTTCTAGAATTCCTAGTCCTATTCGAAATAGTATTCCTTGTATCATTAGATTATGCACTTTGTAATCCCTATATATAGGGCTCCAATACATTATCAATAGTAGAACACACAATTCTCTCATCATTCTCTCTCAATTCTCTCATTCTTAAACATCAATTGCTTTATTTAGTTTTGGGACCCGATTAAATTCTTTTGTTTCTACATGATAAAATGATTATAAATGATCGATGTGTTATATGGCAGACCATATTGTTCTGCAAGATAAGCTATGGTACTTGTGGGTATCTCATACACTCATTTACAACTATTTGAACAAAAAAATACAATTATTTGAACTAAAATTACAACATTGATCATTACCACTCTGACAACAAATTTATTGTCACTTTTGTAAATGTGGGTATGAGATACCCACAAGTACACTAGAATTTTCCTTGTTCTGCAAGTTAAATAGAGTATGCCAGAAAGAAACAACAATAATTTCTTCAACCTTTAGTCTTTCTTAATTTGGGTGCTTTACTTTGGATTGAGGAGGCTATGGAGCCTAAAGTGGCTGAGCACAGTTAATCAAATATATAAGTGGATTTGGGTTTTTTATAGCGATTTATGTAGTTTCTTCTTCGCTTCTTTGTTGGTGCTTTATTGCCCGTTCTCTTTGAGACCTGCACATTTTTTTTGGGTGGTTTTCATTTTTCAACACCCAAAGAGCCTCTGCATCTCTTCCTTTAGCTGAACCGGCTTCTGCCTCTTTTTTCTAGTCTATAAACCCTCTGCTTTAACTCTATTAATGGAAGTGTTTAAGTATTAGACTTGTTTTCAGTTGGTGAAATAATTTTCTCTAAATATCTTGGTTTCCTGTTGCATTGGCTATCTTGTTGTAGTACGTTTGTAAAAAAATTTATTGAAACAAGAATTTATCGGAAGGAGAAGAGAAGTTTACATTTGCTTAGTTCGATAAGCATAGGTCACTAAGGATCAAAGAAGGCTGCTGTAATTTAGGGCTGTTTCTGGTTTGGACTTCTGGTTTGCTTATAGCACTGTTTTTGCTCTTTTGCTCCTTCGTTGTGGACTTCTGGTCCACCTTCTCTTTGTTGTACCTTCCTTCTTTGTTTGTTTGTTTGTTTTTAATTTTTTTTTAATTTAGTAAATTAAAAAGTGAGCATCAGATCCAAATTATATCCAATTCATAGATTCATATATAAAGTTAGGAATATGACTGGGTGTTAGTGTAATTTTGTTATGCCTATAAATAGGCTGTTGATATACTGTTTACAATTAACAGATAATATACAATACAGCACATAGATGACCTAGATCTTCTTCTTCCTTGGTCTCTGGTTCAATAGCTCAGCTTTCATGATATCAGAAGCTCAGGTCGATCGGTGACCACTACGCCAATAATGGCATCAGACAACATGCTTCAGACAACTGCAAATTTTTTAACTGTCGTCTGATACTTTGGGATGACAGCAAGAGTAATCATGTCGTCTGAATTTTCGAATCAAACAACAGTTGTTACACTGTTGTTGTGCAATTATAAATCAAACAATGATTGTTTTTTTTTTTTTATGTTGTCTGAATCAATTAATTCAAACAATAGTTATTACATTGATGTTGTCCAATGTTGATTAACAAAATGGTTGGAAAAATATGTTGTCTGGTTGTTTTTAATCACACAATAGTTATTACTTCTCTATTGTGCAACTATTATTCAGACAATGGTAACATTTTGATGTTGTCTGAATCACTTAATTCAGACAATAGTTTTTCTGTGTCTATTGTGCGATTTTTATTCAGATAATGTTAGTATTTAATGTCTCTTCATACAATATTTTTTTGTGTTTGTTGTGCGATTAATATTCAGATGGTTTTAGTATATGTTGTTGTCTGACTATATCTTTAGACAACAGTTTTTCTATGTCTGTTGTACAACTCTCCTTAAGACAATGGTTTGTATATTTCTGTTGTCTAAGGTTTTAAACGCTGCTGCGCGTTCCCACACTCAGCCAAAATTCAATTTTTCGACCCCCTTCATTTTGATGATATAGGGAATGACACGGCGTCGTTTGGAAGTGGTTAAGCTTCGTTCTTAAAATAAAAAAAAAATAAAATAAAAAAAAGGTGACCACTACTCCACTCTATGCCATCTCCCGATCCACTCTATGCCATCTCCCGATTTCACTCAACTCTCTCTCTCTCTCTCTTTCTCTCTCAGATTCAACCCGTGTTCTCTCAATTCTCTCTTGTTCTCTCAAACCCAGTCCTCTAAGCTCTGACCTCTCTCCTTCTCCCGTTGATGAAAACCCAACGATTAGGGCTTGACGGTGGACGGCGGCGGCAACTTTATCACTTCTTTCTCTTCGAACGATGGTCTCGGTCTCTCCCTGACGGCACCAACCTTCTCCCTCTCTCCTCGACAGTCGACGGTGCTTTTCCATCTCTCAGAAACTCGATCCATCCTTGAAATTGCTTTTATTCCTTCCAATTCGATTGATTCCATTCGGTTTGTCCTTGAAATCTGTCTTGATTCATTCGATTGGTTGAGGTGTGAAATAATGGATTGCTTTATGGTTTTGGGGTAATTGCTAGGCTTAATCTGGTGAGATTGAATATGAGATATGAACTACGTTTTTGCTTTTTACGTTACTCGTAAAAGCGAGGGGAGATGCTTTTTGACATTTCAGGGTTTTGTATGATTGAATGCGGTACGTAAATGTTGCAGGGATGAGCGCTCTCAATGAAGTACTGCTATGAGAGAGCTTGAGCAGCAAACTCATGAGGTTTCTTCTACTTTCTCCATGTTGCTCTATTGGTTTCGGTTTCGGTTTTGTTTTGGTTTCATCTTTCAAGTTTAGCTGATGTGATTTTATTTTTGTATGAAGGTTCTAGAAGGGAAGCCAGTAACTTGTGAGATATTTCAGTGGCAGGTCTGTTTCTTTGTTGTTCAAGTTTGTTTTCGGATAATAATTGTGTTCTGTTCTGTTTCCCTTGAGGTTTCATTGAACCACCTATTTCTGCCTTCATTTTTGCAGTATGCTTTTAATTTGTTTTCCACAATTTAGTGGTTCTTCCAAATGGATATAATGAAGAGGAAATGAAACTAGTCAAGGAGACATGAAAAATGTGGGTTAATGTCTTTACTAGTTTCTTATCACTCCCATAACAATTATGTTGTTAATCAAGTAAAGTTAAGCAAGAGTAGTTTATTAACATTTTAAGAATGAAGATGCTTACATGTTGGTGTAGAACACTAGATGTAATTTATTTGTTGTCCATGTATTCAGAATGACAAAGATGTCAAGGTAACTGCCACATGCATACAAGTTCCTATAACGCTAGCACATGCTGACAGTGTAAATCTTGAATTTGAGAATCCCCTTGATGAGGTAATACTACAATACTGTTATATAACGTACGTCCATGATATAAATATATATTAGTTGTTGATGACTTGTTGTGCTAAAGTCATTAAGGATTTTCACATTTTAAATCTCCACCATTGGTGGGAAGAAAAGTAGTTAAACTTATAGATGATATTTTAAATCCAAGCAGTTGTGATTGTATGTGGGCATTGACCCAGTTATATTTACTGTGTGTTACTTGAAAGAACTTGGTTGAAATTGCTCCAATGAACAACATGAGATGAACTAACTAGTCTCAGGTTGCAACCTGAGGTTGTCAGGATTTGATTGCTTTTGTTTGATGTGCCATTAATTGAAAGTTAAACTGCAGTACGTCTGGCATCAACTTGTAGTAAAATTGACATTGGAATATGGATTGCCATCTTCTCACACTCCGAACACAATTTGCTTGTCTGGGTGTGTACTTTTTATCTTCTCATATAAATTTAGCTACGGAAACTAAGCAGGGCATTATAGAAAGCACTGCTTTAATCAGAAACCTTTAGGCATACTTATTGATAAAAGTATTCAAATTTCATTCGTTGTTATATGTTGGCTGCTACTTGCTCATGAAAGTTCCATACCATTCAAAACAAGAGGACCCAGATGATCATTTTGTTATTGGTATTACTATTATGTCAGTTTTGGGTTTATGTTTATTACATCATTTAAGCATTCTGAGAATTTTTATGTGTTGTTGTGGGAATGGCAAATTGGCAAGGCAAATGACCCTGTTGATCTAGCTTTCTGTGATTACTTGGGGAACTGTATAAAGGTAATCATCCCCCTTCTTGCTATTCAGTTTCTTGATTTGGTTATATGAATGAGGAAGACAAGTTCCTTGATTTAAAGATATTGTTGATGCATATGCCATATGAAATTCCTTGACCATGCAGGCCACGTGTGATGGTCGGCTAGTACTCCAGAAAGCTGTTGTTATTTCAGTTTCACTATGCAGCGAAGGCTTTCCCCAAAGATGACCCAAGCCCTGCTAGTTGACTGCTTCCCATATATGGAACTATTGTTACATAAGTCTAAATGTTGTTCATCGTAGTTTTATTGCTTTCTTTCGATGCTATTGCATTGCCCCATGTACTCTATAGTTTCATTTAATAAAGATTGTTCTTCTTCCATAAAAGAAAATGTACGGACATCATAAGAGCCACTTTTAGACAACCCTCAACTTAGTAAAACCAATTGTCCGAGAGAGTTAGAGACAACTAAAATGATAGCAAAAACTATTGTTGGAGCCATCTTAGCACAACGAGACTAAATTAAAAACCATTGTCCAATAAAAACTCAGACAACAGTTATTTAGGAAAACCTCTAGTATGAAAAGTGGACAGCCAACGCCATTTTATTCAGCCTGTTGTGTTGTTTAAATCCAGTCAACAGAAAAAAAAACTAGTCCATAGATGCAGAAGCTTCATAGAGACAACACTAAGCCTGTTGTGTTGTTCTTTCTGGTATTCAAACAACAGTCATGTAAGCAGCTGTTCTTGTGTAAAATTTACCCAGACGACAGTTTCCTGCTGTTGTCTGATAATTCCACCAGACAGCACAAGCTTTCACAACAGCAGAGAAGGTCATCAGACGACAGTCCAAAACTGTCGTCTGAAGCGTATATTGGGATAGTGGACCTAGATGTTCTTGCTTCTTCTATCTTTTGCTTCCACGTATCAGTTTTCTTCAATTTTTAGTTCCCACAATTCCAATTCCAAAACCCTAACCCCTAAATTCACTTTCTCACTCTGCCATGGATCCGTGCTCAATTAGGGCTGTCAATGAGTCGTGTCGGATTGGGTTCGTGTCGGGTCAAGGTATTTGTCTTGTCGCAAGATACAAACCCAACTCATTTAATAATCATGTCAAAAATTTAAACCCATACCAACTTATTTATTAAACGGGTTATTCGTTTCCAACCCGCTTAACCAATTTAACAAATAGGTCGTGTCGTGTTAACAATGTGACCCATTTAACTAAAAGAAATGCATAAATTGATTAAATTCACTAAAAACTCTACAAGACGAAGAATATAAATAATTATATATATTTATAAATAATTAAATCCAATAATTATAAAGAAAAATATTTCAAATTGTCTAATTCTATGATCAAATACTCTCATCGTCCAAAATTTCAAGAAGTATAGCATAATCGGGTTATACGGGTTCACTTCGTGCTAGCGAGTTGACCCGTGGCAGACCCATTTATTAAATAGGTCATGACGGGTTGACCCATGGCCGACCAGATTTTTTATCGTGTGGGTTTCGAGTCATGTTATCGGGTAGTGTCGAAATTGACAGTCATATGCTCAATGCTTGTGTTAATCGGCTCCCTATTTCTCTATGAGTGGAGAGAGCTTCTCCGTTATGTCATGATACGATTTCAGGAGTGAAACTTAAACCGAGAATGCAAAACGTCTTCGCATCGGAACCTCTGCAATATAATCATCGAAGCCTCCACCGCCAAGAAAAATGTACGGGATTGCACAACATAATTGTCGCATTTATTGCTCCTATCATTAATTTAAGGGTTACTGAGATGTGTAAGCTATAACAAGACATGTTTAATGCTTGCAATGTAAAAAGTCTTTGAGATGTACTTGTTACCCGGAGTGAAGTAGTTTAACATAAAATGATAATATCTCATCGAAGTGTCACGGCTAGCTTGATGGTAGAATGGTTTACAACATGTTTACACTTTACAGGTTAGCAGTCCTCCAAAACTAATATTAATGATGTTTGTAGGTAATTAAAGAAGATGTCATAGGATTATAAACACCAGGCCAATACTTGCAATTGGTTAACAATCGATGCACATAATTATTATCAGAAAATCTATTTTAGAAACAATTGCCAAAGAGCTTGAAGTGGCAGACTTAATTTCATATAGCAAAACCAAACCGAAACAAACTAAACCTGCAAACCAGCAAGACAAAGTTAGTAGTGTAAGGGAAATAAAAATTAAAAGATTAATTCGAGTAAAAGTGTAAAAGAAATATAATTTTTTTTTAGTTGAATGAGGTCAATCTTTATTGAAGTCCAGCAGTTAATACAATAACGACACACCCCTATGGGGTCGGCAATAAGAATCGTTACATAGAGCAATGAATTAAAAAACGTGCCTTGAGGCAGGCCTGAGGCTTAAAAAGCTGAAATCAGCAAGGAAATTGAGTGAGTTTCGATGATAAGGCGACGAGGCTTCTGAGGCGGCGACTGAGGCGTCCAAGGCGTGAAAGGCGTATGCGCAGTGTTTTTTTTTTTTTTTTGGATCTTTTTCAGATACGACGTCGTGTTTGGTTTTTGAGGTTTGAAGACCCATCTAGGTCGCGACATTGAGCAGAGGACATCGTCCGACTCTCAGCCTTCGCTTCCAAAAGGCAGCAAGCTGATGCAAATCTCTTAAAACCCATTAGTTTTCTCAAGGATTTGGCAAACTTAAAGTTCGATTTGTAGACTTCACGCACAAGATTATTTGCAAACTTGGAGTTCGATTTGCAGACTTCAACTTGGATTATTGGAGTTCGATTCGCAGACTTCGAGTTTGATTTGCAGACTTGGAGTTAGACTTGCATACAAGATTTGAAGGTACGATTTGGTTACTATTGTTGTTGTGTTTTGGGTTGATGTTTAATCAGAGAATGGCTGGTTGTTAATTAGAAGCTTCCCGAGATTGTCTAGTAAATGTTGTTTAATTGTTATCCCCAGATTGTTGATTATGCCCATTTTGTTAATAGGCTTGTCTGGTAAATGTTGTTCAATTGATCACTTTGGTGCAACTGGGAATGTGGGATTATGATAATAGCATAAATGAATGAAAATCATCTATGATAGCAATCGGTGCAGTGATGAGGGAAAGAACTTGGGTATTGGCAAAGTTTGCCGAATAGGCAGACCATAGTGTTGGGGTCAATCATTTGTCATTACGATTCGAGAACTACTTGAGTTCTCGACTTCAAAGATATAAAGATATAGGGAATTGATATAACTTTGCAAACAAAAACAACACTACATTTAATCTGGTAAACATTGCTCTGACCTATTGTATTTTACTCATTCTAATTGAGGTTATGAAGGGATGAGGCACCTTCTTCGTTAGAAGTACCAGTGAGTGTTGCTGTAAACAGTAACTGAGCCTATCATTGCTATTGATGTTTGTATAATAGTGTAATAGCAACCTGTACTTCATTTGTTTTTAAGATTCACTGGTGTTTGTATAATAGTGTAATAGCAATCTGTTCTTCATGTGTTTTTAAGATTGACCGGTGTTCGTATAATAGTGTAGCAATCTCTGCAGTGATCTTGTGGTGGGATTATCATGTGCTTTGGTCATATAAAATACCAATCTGGGATTATCATGTTTTTTGGTCATGTTACTCATTTATAATATGGTACATCATCATGTATAAGAGTGTAATTGATAGAATGCTTTGTGTAGTGCAGGCACAATGAGTTCTAGTACTAGTGGAACAACAAAGAGAAGTCATGCTTGGCATGGAGAGAGACAAATTATGACATATATGGATCGTTTATACGTAAGGCTTACGCCTTACGCCTCAAGGCGAACGCCTTACTGAGGCTCTCCCCAAAACGCCTCGGCCTACGCCTCAGCGTTTTAAAACATTGACGTAGAGTACACTACAAAGTCCACCCCTAACAAAAGAGCAAACTACCTAGCACACCCACCTTTTAGAATTAATTAGCTTAGACAAAGAAAAATCAGAGATCCGAAGAAGAATAAAAAAGACAACAGAGCCCCAATCTTTCTTTGCGATCTTTTCCACTCAAGCCAAGAAAAAACAGACACATTCTCTTTTTGAACAAAAAGAGGGAGGCCCAATAAATTAAAAACTGAAAACACAGGCCCGAAATGGACCCATAGCCCAACTGAAATTAACCATATCCAAGGCCCAATTCGGGTAAACCCTAGAGCCCAGCCCAAAACTAGAGCCTAGCAAGCCCATTAGGAGAAACCCTAGCCTCCCAAACAATTCTGCTGTCGCTGCCACCCTCTTGGAAACCGCCGCTCCTCTTTGGAAACTGCTGCCATCACCACAGTAACTGTCAGCCCCCGTAGAGACTGCCACTGCCACTGTAGAGACCACCGCCGCACAAATTCCCTTGGGAACACTGACCACCACTATCATAACCACCATGAAGGACAGATTGCATAATCGGATCCGATACCCAGCAACTCAAATCCTCGGACAAGCAAGACTGATCCACCATCACCACTATCGGATCTATGCGATACCAGGAAAACCAACCTGAAAAATCACCACCGCACACCGGTACCCGCCCTCGCATCCGTCCTCCCTAGAGAACCCACATCATTAACATGCCGATGCAATCTTGGATTGGCAACAGAGCCACCATCACCAAAGCTAGCGCCGGTGACAAGAAGAATTTGGTGGGGGCCTAATTAGGAGCAAGGAGCCCCGTCGAGTAGTCCTGCTAACACCACCAAGAATTAGACTAGAGAAAGGTTAAAGGACCCCATCTCAGTCAAAAGCACAAAATCGCCACCACCCGAAAATTGCCGCTGTTGAGAAACCTCCCTCACGGGGAATCAGAGAAGAGCGCATATCGTCCCTAGCTAGAGTTTTCTTTGAAAAAAACTCTTGTAATTAGCAACTTTCCTTCAAAAGAAATATAATTTAAACAGTAATGACTAGTTGCACTATATTTAATTGAAGACACGACAAGATATAAACATGTGCAACTAGTTGACTTTAGGGTTTAGGGTTTAGTAAACAAAGACGGGATAAGATATGGGGCTTTGTGTGTAGAAGATCTGCTGGTAATGGTATTTGACTGAGTGAATTAGATAGTCTCTCTTCCATTATTCCCCTTGCTTTTGGCTTCTTTTGCCTGTTCTTGAAACCTTGGTTTTTCTTACGGTTGTTTTCAATGGCCTGGTTCTCTCGAAAATCCTGGTTCTCTCGAAAATCTGAGGCATCTCTTCCTTCGTCAGCTGAACCATCATCAACAGCTCATCAGTGGAGGTATGATGTGTTTGTGAGTAAGGGTCTTGACACTGGAAGGGGCTTTACATCCCATATACGCGATCGGCTGGAAGAGACAGGAATCACAACATTAATGTTAAGGGATGGATTTATGGCCACTCTCCGAGAGGCAATTGAAGAATCAAGGTTCGTGATTGTTGTTCTGTCCAAAAATTATGCTTCTTCTGCTTGGTGTTTGGATGAACTTACAGAGATTTGTCAATTCACGGAGGACGGCCACAGAATTCTTCCAGTTTTTTATGAGGTCGACCCTAGTGAAGTAAGAAATCAAACGGGGAGTTTTTTTTATGCTTTCACCAAGCATAAAAGGTCCGGGCGATACGGATCGGAGAAGGTCCAGCAGTGGAGAGATGCCTTGAGAAAAGTGGGCAGTTTGTCTGGGTGGAATACACTGAATTACAGGTAAGCATCATGAGACTTGCTATCTCAGTTATAGTACTTGTGCTTATAATTATTAATATAGCTGACGATTATTTGACCATTAATTCTTCCTTGTAGGACTGATAATGGTCTTGTCCAAGCCATTGTGAAATCTGTGCGCAGTAAACTACAACCTGTTGTGGAAATCAACACGGGAGATTTTGAAGCATTTGAAGCAACAAGACAAGCCACTATTGAAATTGAACCATCATCAACAGCCCGTGGGTGGAAGTATGATGTGTTTGTGAGTAAGGGTCTTGACACTGGAAGGGGCTTTACATCCCATTTACACAATTGGCTGCAAAAGAGAGGAATCAAAACATTCATGGATAGTTCACAGCATTCATGGCTGCAAAAGAGGGATGCTATTTCTCCCTCTCTCCTAAAGGCAATTGAAAAATCAAGGTTGGCAATTGTTGTTCTGTCCAAAAATTATGCTTCTTCTGCTTGGCGTTTGGATGAACTTGCAGAGATTTGTCAGTTCATGGAGGACGGCCACAGAATTCTTCCAGTTTTTTATGAGGTCGACCCTAGTGAAGTAAGAAATCAAACGGGGAGTTTTTTTTATGCTTTCACCAAGCATGAAAGGTCTGGGCGATACGGATCGGAGAAGGTCCAGCAGTGGAGAGATGCTTTAACAAAAGTGGGCAGTTTGTCTTTGTGGAATACAGTGAATTACAGGTAAGCATCATGAGAGTATGAGACTAGCTATCTCAATTAACAAGACTTATACATGTGCTTGTAATTATTTGACCCATAATTCTTCCTTGTAGGACTGACAATGATCTTGTCCAAGCCATCGTGAAATCTGTGTGCAGTAAACTAGAACCTGTTTCGGAAATCAACACGGGAGATTTTGAAGCATTTGAAGCGACAAGACAAGCCACTATTGAAATTAAGCCTACAATGTCGGAGTCAAATGAAAACTTTGAAGTAGTTAAAGTAATAAGAGGAGCTACAACTGAAATTGAGCCTACAATGCCAAAGTTGACTGAAGATTTTGAAGCAACAACACAAGCGACTAATGGAAACTGTGAGTTACTAGGTTTTTTAGCTCTGTGTCTTCTTGTGCTTCTATCACTTTCTTATGATCTGTCAACCTCCCTTCTTGTCTGTTTTCCATTGCGGCCTTTTGTTTCTCTTTTCTGCTTCACCGTTCTTATTCTTGTTTTCCAATTTTTGGAGGTTCAGCTGAACCAGCTCCTCAGTGGAAGTATGATGTGTTTTTGAGCTTCAGGGGTGATGACACTCGCAAGGGTTTTCTATCACATTTATACCATGAATTGCAAAACACAAAAGTAATTAGAACATTTAAGGATGATGAACAACTCAAGAAAGGGAAGGATATTTCTCAAGGTCTGCTGACGGCAATTGAAGAATCAAGGTTTGCGATCATTGTTCTATCGGAAAACTATGCTTTTTCTGCATGGTGTTTAGATGAACTTACAAAGATTTTTCAATGCATGGAAGGCAAGGATACAATTCTGCCAATTTTTTATCATGTGGATCCCTCTGATGTACGATATCAAAACAATAAACTCGAAGTGGCCTTTACAAAGCATTCAAGCAAGGGAAGGTATGGCATAGAGAAGATCAAGCAGTGGAGAGCTGATTTAAAAAAAGTGGGAAATCTCTCTGGGTGGGATTCAAAGAACCACAAGTATGATTTCCATCATTACAAAAGAAGTTGTATGTACGTTTGCATTCATTAGTTGCCTAATGGAGCTTGACCCTTCTCAATGCAGATCTGAGAGGGAACTCGTTGAAGACATTGTGAAATTTGTGCTCAAAGAAGTACTTCAAGCACCAAGGGGAGATTTTGAAGAATTTGAAGCAACAAGAGAAGCCATGGATGAGGTTAAGAAGATGCTGAAAGATGATAAGATCACTGCCATTGGAGTCTATGGAAGAGAAGGCGTTGGCAAGACAGCCATGGTGAAACATGTCAGTGCACAAGCCAAAAGAATTGGGCTTTTTGACCATGTTGTTATGGCTGTTATATCCCGAAGCCCTGATTTGCAAAAAATTCAAGATGCATTGGTAGATCAGCTGGGATTAGAATTGGTGGAGGATGATGAACAAATGGAACGAGCCAGTAGATTGAAGGAGAGGATCATGGGAGGAAAGAGGATCCTTATTATCTTGGACGACATTTGGGATATAGTAGATATGGCAAACATTGGAATTCCTAGCTATGACGAGCTTCAAAGATGCAATTCCAAGGTCCTACTCACCACAAGGATCAGGAATGTTTGTTATTCTATGGGGTGCCAAGCACATGTTCCTCTGAATATCCTATCAGAACAAGATTCTTTGAAGTTAGTCATGAAGAAGTCGAGAAAGCCTTTTCATGAATCTACTGATTCCTATGATGAAGAGAGGAACATAGTTAAAGAATGCGCTGGTCTCCCAAATTTATTGGAAGAAGCTGCAAGGGCACTTGGACATAAATACATGGAAGAATGGAACGAAGCAGTTTCAAAGGCATTCGGAGATTATGACAATGAATTGCAAAATGCAGCTCAAGAACTAAATGCATCTCAACTTGTCCACACTAAAGATGAGAGAGATACATTTAGAAGAATAAAGTTAAGCTATCATACCTTGAGGTTTGATGATGCCAAGTCATTTTTCTTGCTTTGCTGCATGTTTCCAGAAGATTATGATATCCGAGTTGAAGAATTGTTGAAGTATGGGATTGGAAAAGGTCTGCTTCAAAATTCAGACACATTGCAAGAAGCTAGAGACAGAGCACATTTTTTGGTCACATACCTTAAAGCTTCGGGGTTGCTTTTGGATGGCAAGAAGGGATGCATAAGGATGCATTGTGACATCCGAAATGTGGCCATGTCTATTGCATTGTCTGAAGGTCATGCTTTTTTCGTAAAAGCGGGTTGTGAATTGAAGGATTGGCCAATGTATGCTCATGAAGGCTACTCAGCAATCTCACTAATGAGGAACAAACTTAACAAGCTTCCTAAAACTTTGGTATGTTCTGAACTCCAAATTTTACTGCTGCAAAGTAATGCTGGTATATGTGACATTCCAAAAACTTTTTTTCAATGTCCAAATGCACTAAGGGTCTTTGATCTTAGCTATACCGGCATTTCAGTACTACCCTCTTCATTCAATCTCCTCACCAATCTCCAATCCTTGTATTTGGATTGTTGCAATAAAATAACTGACATCTCTGTACTTGGGAAGCTGAAGAAAGTTGAGATTCTTAGTTTGAAAAAATTTCCTCTCAAGGAGTTGCCGAAAGAGATAGGAAATTTGACCAGTCTAAGGATGCTGGACGTCACTGGTGGATATGTTCACAAAATTCCATGTAAAGTGCTATCGAGGTTGCATAGACTGGAAGAATTATACATGAAATGTGAATTTGGGGACTGGGGAAGTAAAGTCGAGGAAGCAGGACAAACAAATGCCGACTTTAATGAGATAATTGGGTTATTCCGTTTAAACATTTTGAAGGTTTACATATCCGATGCAGCTTGCTTACCCAAAGAAATTGGGTACTTTGAGCCGACTTGGGTAAAATTTGACATATGCATAAGCAGAGATCTCTCTTCGGAAATGATGCTTGCTACGAATGATCAACCTTCAAGAACCTTGACTCTTGACAGAACAATCAATGGCTTATCGGATTGGTTTATCAATGTGGTGACACAGAAAGCAGAAAAACTAGAGTACAGAGAGTGCAAGGGATTAAACGACATTCTTAAGGAATATGAGCATGGGAGATTACATGGGCTCAAGCATCTCTCTGTAATTGGGTGCCATGAAAACTTGGAAGAGTTGATAAATGCAACAACATGGGATCCAAGTAAACCTGTGTTCGAGAGCTTGGAAGAGCTGCATCTCCTTCACTTGCAACGCCTCAAGGAGTTATGTGTTGGCGAATTACCACTGGGATCTCTGTGCAATCTCAAGCTATTGAAAGTGCAAACTTGTTGTAACTTGGTGAATGCACTTTTACCACCAAAATTGTTGCAGAGACTAATAAACCTAGAAACAATATTTTGTGTAAATATGGAACACATGAAATATTTGTTTGGCTCTGAAGGGCTGGAGCTTGGAACGACTCTCTTGACAAAATTGAGCGAGGTGAGACTGTGCGCTCTCTTCGAACTAATAAGCATCTGGAATGGTCCGGCACCAAATGCAATCTTTGGGAATCTTAAAGTTTTGGCAGTTTGCAAGTGTACAAAACTGAAACATCTATTCCCATTCGATGTAGCTCGATCTCTTGTGCAATTGGAAGACCTCTCTGTAGAGCGCTGCCCTAACTTGGACAGAGTTATTGAAGCATGCAACAGCTTGAACAGATATATCTTTTTCCCAGAATTGAAGAAATTAGCTTTGATAGATCTTCCAGAGCTCACATGGTTCTGCACCGAAAATGGTACTGTTCATATCGAGTGCCCTCTGTTGGAATACTTGTATGTGGATGAGTGCCCCCAGTTTGTAAACTCTGCTTCTGCTTCTGTTAAACTCAACGATCAACAACATTTGAATTCTCTAGTGATAAGGTATGTCTCTGCGTTATAATCTTCATCTGTCTTATATGTTTTGTCAATTATCATGCTGTCTTTGTTTCTTCTTTTCTATTCCAGCCATGTCATACATTTATTTCCAAAGACATATTGGGCTATCCTATTGCACTTCTTGAGCTTCGGCTTGAGCTTATATTTAGGTGGATTATATATATATATGCACCTATAAATCTGATTGGTGCATCGAAACTCATATAATTCACATCAAAAGAAATATCTTAACTAGCTTTTCATTTTTTAGATCTTTATGTTACCATTTAAAATGATCACAATATTTTGAAATTTTCTTTTGGTAGTCAACTGACACTAGCTTAGGACCAACGAACAAAATAACACTAGCTAGATGATGGATGTGTACAAAAAGATAAAATGAAACGGAAATTTTTGTGAATAGGTTGTATCTTAATGTTACAAAGTAAATGGTATATATAGGCAATTTTATTTCACTCATCAATTTATTTCTCATGGCCGGTAGTGTTGCATTTTCGTTCGGCTTTTGCTTTAACCTTCCGCCACTTGATTTTTTTTTTTCCCCAATTCGAGTTTGCACTGTTGCTTTTATATGTTGAGACACTTATTAATAGCTAATTATTTACTTATTTTTCTTTTCGTATTGATCAGATGGGAGGAAATGTATAAGCTTTAAGAGAGCTGCCGTAGGGAAGGCAAAAGAAAGAGATGCTCAGCGGTAACTCTATGCACGCATGAATGCTATTATTATTGTACACAAATTGAGATAATTGCCAAAACCACATTAGAAGATTGGGTTGAATCTTCAGCAGTAGTATCTTGATTGGCCCACTTCGTGAGTTCTCATTCAATGTCTAAAAAGGATTACTAATCCTTAATTTTTTGAGGAATCCTTCATCAGTGGTTGTGAATGACTGATTTAAAAGCTCCAAGATATTTGAAGCATCGCTTCTCTTTGAAGATTCATTGTTCCTGACCCTGCTTTACCTTAATTGTTATTTCAACAAGTAAAATTATGTCTTGGTCCGAGTGGGGAGGGAACGAGTTTCAAGAAATAGTGAATGGTCCTATATATCAGTACACAAATGTATAACTCTCCAAGAATTTCAATTGTTTTTCTATAACAAATGTTAAATAGCTAGGGGTGGGTTCGGTTCGGTACCGGAGCTGCAAGCCCAAAACCACCTACCGTACCGAACTAGTTTGGTACACGAAATCTCCTCCCATTACCGGCCACAGAAGTCAGTATACCAACATCTCGGTATAGCGAGAGACTCGGTTGGTTGGGCCTCCAACCGATTTTATAAACAAGTGAACAAATCAATCACCTTACGAACACAAACTATGAAGCAAACACCTTTCTGCACTCACCTTACGAACACACCACAAATTCTTGATGCAAACAATGTTCCCCATCACAAAAAGCTTGAATTAATGAACACCCAAATCACGAACAAAACACACCCAGAAACTAAAACTAACCCAAGAACACACCTATACAAATTACAAACCAAATTCCACAAATCAGATTCCAAAGCTCTGTTCTACTATTTAAGGGTGCCAATTATGTTCATGTCATCAACATAAACCGCTACTATTGCAAATCCCGAACTTGTCCTTTTTATGAACACACATGGGCATAGTTCATTGCTGACATATCCCTTTCCAATCAAGTAGTCACTTAGACGGTTATACCACATCCGTCCGGATTGTTTCAATCCATATAGTGAGCGTTTCAATCTAATCGCAAACGCACTCCGTGGTTTAGAGCCACTTGATTTGGGTAACTGAATTCCATCTGGAATCTTCATGTATATTTCCGTATCTAGATCCCCATATATATACGCAGTAACCACATCCATAAGCTGCATGTTCAGTTTTTTGGAAACTTCCAAATTGATAAGGTAGCGGAACATAATGACGTCCATTACAGGAGAATAGGTCTCCTCGTAGTCGATTCCAGGACGTTGTGAGAAGCCTTGCGCCACAAGGCGAGCTTTGTATCTTACAATCTTGTTTTTCTCATTACGCTTTCTAACGAATACCCATTTGTGACCAACTGGTTTGGTGTTGGGCGGTATTGGTACAACTTTGCCAAATACCTTTCTTTTCTCTAGAGAATCAAGTTCTGCCTGGATCGCATCTTTCCATTTTGGCCAATCCGCTCTACGTTGGCATTCATCAATGGAGCGTGGTTCGATGTCATCGGTCTCAATAATCTCACGCGCCACTGAATACGCGAATACATCATCAATGATGATGGAGTTTCGTTCCCACGTCCCATGTACACTAGTGTAATTTACAGAGATCTCTACGTTCTCGTGGATAGGTTCTGACATTGCGGCGTCCCCCAATGATGTCTCTTGGACGTAACTGTAATCCGGAACATTCTCATGGGACGGATTTAGAGTATCGATGATCAAAGGATCTGTTTGTGAATCATTCCTCTTTTTCTAGGGCGAGTATCATTCGAACCAATTGGTCTATAGCGCTTCCTTGAGGGACATGCGGCCATATATGCCACATCATTGCCATGCTGGGCAATGGCGCCATCTCCTGGTGTCATAGGAGTGGCTTGATGTCCAGTATTCGGAACATCGATCCTTGCAGGCACGTTTGCAGCAGGTATGTGTGATCTCTTCACTTTGGCAACATCAGAAAAAGCATCAGGCAGAGTATCTGCTACGTTTTGGAGCTCGATTATTCATCGCACTTCAAGTTCGGACTGTGCGGTACGGGGATCGAGATAAGACATAGTTAGGACAGACCACGACAATTCCTGTCGTTCATGTGGAACATTTGTGTTCTTATCTCCCCCTAATGATGGGAAGACAGTCTCTTCAAAGTGACAATCAGCAAATCTAGCGGTAAAGAGATCGCCTGTCAAGGGTTCAAGATAGCGGACAATAGTTGGAGATTCATAGCCAACATAGATGCCCATTCGTCATTGTGGACCCATCTTAGTAAGTTGTGGCGGCGTAAGAGGCACATAGATGGCACACCCAAAAATGCGTAAATGCGAGATATCAGGCTCGTATCCAGTCACTAGCTGTAATGCAGAGTAAGATTGAGTTGCAGTGGGTCGTAGACGAATCAGCGTTGCTGCATGCAAAATTGCATATCCCCAAGCAGAAACAGGGAGATTGGTGCGCATAACCAATTTCTGCGCTATCATTTGTAGTCGTTTGATAGCAGCTTCTGCGGACCATTTTGGGTATGAACATGGAGAACTGGATGCTCTACATCAATCCCTAGTGACATGCAATAGTCATCGAATGTTTTCGATGTAAACTCCCCAGCATTATCAAGTCGAATGGACTTAATAGGATGGTCAGGGTAGTGAGCCCGTAGACGGATAATTTGGGCAAGGAGTTTAGCATAAGCAGCATTTTGAGTGGACAACATTGCGACATGTGACCAGCATGTCGACGCATCAACCAATACCATAAAGTATTTAAAAGGTCTGCATGATGGTTGAATTGGTCCACAGATATCCCATTGGATTCTCTGTAAGAACGGAATGAGTATTTTTGGATCCTTTGCGTAGGACGGTCTCGGTCCAAATTTCCTGAAGGAACAGGCTTTGCAAAATGAGCGAGGGGCCTTAAAGGCAACCAATGAGGATTTTGGTTGGGCTTGAGCGTCTGTGGCACTATTAGAAGCAAAGTGTGTGACTACATCTCCCATTATGGTGTTAGAGCCATGGAAATTGGTTTGTGTGGTGTCATGGCCACCAGGAGCAGCAACCATGGCGTCATGCTCATGGTTGGCGTCATCACTAGAGACAGGGGCGGCCTTTCAGCAGCCCAAGACAGCAGCAGCGCCAGAAGCTGCAATTTTTGAGGTCTTGCTAAGTCCTGTAATCAATTTTTGATTCTTGCTTCTTCTCACTCTGAAGAAAGGATACCCATATGAAGTCTTAAGTATACGGAACATCAATCCGATAATTCTTTGAAATCATCAGGGCAGAGACTGGGAAGGTAGAGAGAGTTTTCTCGATCAACATCGTATCAGTTATGGCTTGGCCACAAAACTCCATCAGAGACTTGATACGAAGACCTTCCGAGTTATAATCAAGCACATACTTGAAATCACAAAAGCGGAGGCTATGCTATCGCACTTCTAAATCAGGAAGTAGGGAGTCATGAACGTTGCCAAATCGCTGCTCAAGTTCAACCCATACCTTTCTTGGGTCTTCCTCATTTAGGTATTCACTTTGGAGCGCGTCATTCATGTGCCTTGTCATGAGAATGATGGCTTTAGCTTGATTTGCTTCAAAAGCAGTAGCTTGCTCAATGGAGAGCACGTTCTGACTAGGCTCTTGGATGGCTTCCAGAAGTCCATCAGCCTTAAGATGTTGGCGCACATCTCGGACCCACCTATGGTATCCTGCGCCAGTTGTCTCTAGTGGAACAAAATTCAACTTGTTCAGGTAACTCATCCTGAAAAAACAACACAAGATTAGGGTTAGTTTCGGAGCAAAAAAGGCTATCACGAAAAACTATTAAATTCCTGAGCGTAGTCACTTCCAAGAAATTAGGGTTTTTCTGAGCGTTGTCGCTTCCAAGAAAAATCCGATTCCAAGAGGGGTTTTGGATTAGATCGAAACAATGATGTATGTGGTCTATCGTTTTTCTTCTCAACAAACTCTAAGTTTGGAGGACTCTACAAGCTCCAAGCTTGGAGTGAGCACGAACCCCCACAGTTCAGATTTTGGTCTCCCCTATGAAGAAGAAAGGGGGGGGGGGGGTAGAAGAAGGGATGTTGGAAGTCCCCGAGAAAAGAAGATGAAAATGAAAAAAAAAAAAATTCAAAAACGGGAACTTTTAGAAAAAATTTACCTTGAAAAATGATAGGAAATTGTTGACAGGAAAAAAATCGTCGAAAAAGTTATTGTAGATGGCCGAAAAGTCGCCTGAAAGTAGCCGGAAAGTGGCCGGAGGTCGCGGGAAAAGTCACCGGAAAAACGTTGACCGGCGTTGACAGGAGGGTTAACCGGAGGTGCTGATGTGGCTTCCGGTTGCTAATGTGGCAGATCGGTTACTGACGCGGCAAGGCTGACTGGATGCTGACGTGGGTGCTGACACAGGGCTGACGTCAGATGGCTATAGGTGGCTGGGCTTCTGACTTTTGGGCCGAGTTCCTGCTTTGCTTTTAGGCTGCACTGTGCATCTGGGCTCCTTCGATCCTTCTGGTGCTGCTGGGTTGGGCTTACAGGGATAGGGCAGAGAGAATCTGCAGGTCTGAAGAGGAGGCAGCGGTTCAGGGCAGGTGGATTTAAGGTGAGCAGTTCAGGGACTTATAGGCCTGTTCCGGTGGTGAAACTTCCGGTTCCGGCTGTCTGGGATCGAGGCTCTGCAGGTGGTGTAGTATGACTGCAGGAGGCGATGAGGAAGTCTTTGAACTGGGCAGAGAGATTTGCGTCACTTCCGGGGGCCGGTTTGGTGGTTTTCCAGCCGGTTCTTGGGGTGGGGCCGCCGGTTCTGGATTCCTGGGGTTGAGATCTTCAAGGTAGGAGGCGGTGGTTTCTAGGATTTGAAAGCTACGAATTTAGGTTTTCAGGGTTAGGGCTTCGTGCTGATAACATGTTCTAGGGAATCAGATATTGAGAGAAATTTGTTGTGTATTCTCATTGATAATAGGGGCCTCTTTATATAGAGGATTACAATGTATAGAGTTAGAATCATACAATGAAAGATAATCTCTAGATTCTTCTAATTGAACCCTATTACCACTCGGTCAAGTACCCTAGAGTTTGGATCAAACACAAATAGAGATATTCTTAAACAATTTATAAATTATATGGTACGGTACGGTATATAGTAAATGTATGAAATTACATACCATTACAGTACCATCTTCATGTAGTCGGTTCGGTACAACCGTACCGAGTTTTCGGCTACCAATTCAGTTGGCTCGGCTCCGATGCGGTTGGTATGGTTTGATTCGGGAGAATTTGCCAGCCGTATTAAATACAAGAAAAAGTTTAGCATTGATTTAGGCTCAAACTTTGAGTACCCCACTAATGATTGGTGTCAGGTTTCTGGTGACAGTAAGTTTCAAGCCAATTGCATTATTCGATCCTTTCCAGTGTGATATACTAAAGATTACCATTCAAAATCAGAACTCCCAGTTTTCTTTTTCATAAGTTTTTGATTCTAAATTATACACACACACACACACACATATCTATATAGAGGTGTTCGGAAGCGGACGTATGCACTGTCGTTACAGTGCGGACGTCAACACTACGGCAGCTTTCAGGAGGTGACGGCGGGGCAGGGCTTGCCGGAAGGAAGCCGGAGGCATCCCAAACGTCTTCTGGGCAGCGATCGAGGTTGAAGGTTCTGGACAGCGACCTCACCTGCAACTGCAAGGTTTTGGGCAGCGCTGCAACCTGGTCACCAGCAACTCCACCTGACTGTAGACTGGTCCATCTAACCCTTGGCCTCCGTCCAGCAAGCGGCGCAGCGTTATCGAGGCCTGAAAGCTGCTGCATCGACCTCTGTATTTTAGCAACAGTGCGGATGTCTGTTGTAGATCGGGTCTATATATATATATATATATATATATAAGATGATCTATACATTAGTACCTAAAAACTGAACGAACGAGATGTGGATATGAGACCAAAAAGTGACCCTAAACTCTAAGCTCGCACTTTAATTTCAGAGCGAAACCTTGCTCTAGATAGGATCTGTATATATATATATATATATATATATATATATTAATTTGGCTAAAATTTTACAGAGATGATCTATACATTAGTACTTAAAAACTGAACGAACGAAATGTGGATATGAGACCAAAAAGTGACCCTAAACCCTAAGCTCGCACTTTAATTTCAGAGCGAAGCCTTGCTCTGGATAGAATATATATATATATATATATATGGTTCCAAACACATATATATTTGAAAGGAGAAGCACATTGGGATCATTTTCATTTTAATTAGATTTATTATGTTACTCTGTTCTTGCATTTAGAGTAGCTTTTGCCTTTAAATATCTGCTAGTAGCTCATTTCTTCCAATTAGATCATGGAGTGAAATGTGAACAATACAGGGACATTTATTATATTTTTGACTTATTTACTTCTCTTTTAACTATTAGAATTTGGAGTCCAACATTGGAAAGTTGATTCATGGAGAAGAAACAAAAAGAAATCTTTAATGTCCCAGAAGAAGCTAGCTACCTCCATTGGCTAGCTGTTGAATATGTAGTACGTCATTAACTTTTAGACATGTTGCTTCTGGATGCTCTTTCATTCCATCGACATAATCAAAAACAGTTCTTGTTTTGTTTTACTTCTGTTGTCAAGAACATTTCCCATGTAGTGGTAAGGTAAATACTAGCTTCCTACTTCAGAAAATGACGCAGTCGGAATAGTAACCTAGGTTTACCAGCAATAAACCTAACAAAAGGATTCTGGAGTCCACCAGAGATAAAAGAGAAAATCTCTATTTTATTGATTAAAGTTGAAAGATGCGCTCTACAGCCGCTTGTGGCTGCATAAATAAGAGAAAAGTACCCTAGGGTGATTAAGAATGAAACCCTAAAGTCCATGGATAAAAACGAAAACAACCCAAAAATAACTAGGAAAACCAAAAACGGGTAAAATAGAAAAATGCAGTTTTGAGGCCCTAAATGACCCCGAAAGCCCGAAAAATGCTACAGCTGATGGTAAAGTAATGAGTCTTGTTTCTGGCGAAATTTCCTTTCCGGAAAGGTAAGGCACGTCCCAATCGGACACCGAGCTATTTCCTGTCTACTAGTCACTTTTCGTTTTCCTCCTTTAGCACGATCTAACTGTTCTTCAAATTGGGCTGCCATCCGTTCTGCATCAATCTCCTCCACCTCCGAAGAACTCGACCCTGAGTTCTCATCTGGATAAAGAACCTCATCTTCACGAAACTCATGCAGGTCAGCCACATTAAAGGTGTTAGAGATACCCATGGAATCAGGAAGGGCAACATCATAAGCATTGTCGTTGATCTTCCGCAGCACCTTAAAAGGACCATATTTTCTGGGCTTCAGCTTGTTATAGGTACCAACAGGAAATCTCTCCTTCCGCAGAAACACCATCACGTCATCACCCTCTTGGAACACTTTTACTCTGCGATGTTTATCAGCTGCAGCTTTATACTTAGCATTAGTTGCTTCCAGCTTGTCCTTAACTTTGTCTCGAACAGCCTGCACATCTCTAGCCATGCCCTCAGCAGCAACACTAGCACTAGGAACCTTAGGAAGCTTCACTAGATCAACCATATGTCGAGGAACAGCAGTATAAACTAGGGAGAATGGTGACTTTCCTGTTGCACTATGCACAGCACTGTTATAAGCAAACTCCACCTGTGGCAAGGCATAATCCTACTGTTTGGGTCGATCTCAGTAGTTCAAAATGGGTAAAATTGAATGACCAGACACACGTAAAACTGATATTTGGGCCTAACTGGAATGGCAAGGCCCAACCTTATGGGTCGGGTCTTAGTCACAGTCCGGATGCCCGAATTGCGACACTTCCAGTTCCAGAGAAGTTTCAACATCAAAAGTCAACTTTGAAAGATGGCGCGCAGAACTGGCGGCTCCACCCGACGCTCCGGTTATGCACGTGGATGGTACTCGCTTATCAGTCACCTGGACTCTAATCAATTAAGTCAGTGGACATGGATTTCTCTGCTAAACCAAACTAAGGTACAATCTTTTCCTTAATCGCTAGTTTTCTGTGTAGAATTCTGTTCCTTTTCTTTGGTGCCTTGGTGGGTTTCTTCTTATTTTGTAGAAATTATGAAAATTTAGTTTTGGTTTCTTCTTGAAGATGACTGAAAAGTTGCAATTTTACTATTGTACTTTATTGCTCTACAATTGGGATTGGTTTGGCTCGGTAGTTCTTTTAATGATTGGGGCTCAGTAACTCTCTGTTCGTTTTCATTTGCTTATTGGATTCCTTTTGGCAAAGTTTGGAATTTTATTGGAATGAAACTTGGTTCTTTTCTTCAAAGTATTTGTATCTTGTTCTAGTTAGTGGGGAAGTTGGAAATTTTTAGGACTGAACTAGTTGATTGTTCTTCAATGGAGTGCGAGGTTGTGCTTGATGAGTGGTTTGAGTCAGTGGTTTAAGGATTGGTGATAAATTTTACTTGATCAGATACTAGTGCTTCTCAGGTTTTCTCTTTGATTAGCCACCCTTTTATTTCAGAGGCTCTTGGATCTTCTATTCTTGGTGGTGTTTTCTTAGCCTTTTTATTAGATGATAAAGAATTCAGAATTAGGGGGATAAAATTGATTCGTGGTATTTTTTTATTTTGTTAGCATGTCACTCATAAGTCATAATATTGACATTTCTTCACTTTGTTAATTTGTGCATTCTATCACTAATCCAAGTGGTAGGTACCTGAAGCCTTTAATTAGTAACACAGTTTCTAGGGTGTTCAAGGGACTTCAAGCCTAAAAAGTTTGCCAAGGAGCAATCAGGACATTTCTGTTCTTGGTGATTTTCTATTAGTTCCTCTATTTGATTACGGAGTTTTCTTAATTTGACTTAGTCTCTTGGAGTCTATGTCTTAGCTCCACATATTAGCTATATAGTGTATATTGTTTGCCTGTTTTGTATTAGCAAAAGTCTTTAACTTTGGGACATTTGGTTCTCCAACATATTTGCTAATGCGATTACTTTCATCAAGGTACTTACTATTCACTGGGAGGGCTAGCAAAGCTAGCTTCCTCCAGATGATAAGCATGTTTGGCTATTTGTTATGGATGGGCTATCCGGATCGTGCAGGTGTTGCCATCGTTGTCATTCTTACAAAAGCACAAGTATTGAGGAACCTCGACAAAAATGGTGATTTCACTCTACTAGCTACTAGTCACCTAATTACTCAAGTATTGACCTTAATTAATCAGATCTGTTTTCAGTTACTAACATTGTTTGCTGTGAGGATGATGATTCCAATTGCTTTGTTAGTTTGTTGGCATGCACTGTCCTGATTAAGTTCTGAAAACAAGGATGGAAGGTAGAAGAATATTAACATTGCTTTATTAGCTTGATAATCATAAGAATGTAACTAAACCATGCCAACTTTAGATGTACATAATTACTATACCATTGAGATATGTATAAAGATGCACATAATTAAGTATGGTGCTGCATGACCATAGCTAAATATGAAGCTGAAAGATGAACTTAATTTTTCCAGAAATGAAAGCAATGATTGATGTGTTTGAACGTCAGACTTGAAGTTGTTTTGGTTGATGGCTAACCTGGAATTTGTGTTTGGATGTGATGGGTTTGAATTAAAACAATCAAAATTGAGAGATGAATTTGTTGGGTCTAGGGGCACTAAGAAGCATATGTAATGGTCGTGCTCCACTAGAAATGATCCAAACTCGTAAAAGTTTGGCCACATATCGTTGCGAGTTACTGCAAAGTCTCTTCACCTTTGATGTTGCCCAATGTCTTTTTCAATCGGAAGAGCTTTTTGTAGAAAGTTGTCATTTCTTGGATAAAAAAATTGAAACAAGTGAGGAAATAGTGAACAATAAGATCATTCTTCCAAAAGTGAAGAACTTAGTTTTGAAAGATTTTCCTACGTTGTACAATGCAAGTGCTACTGTTCGAATTGAGTGTCCTTCTCTGGAGGATTCCCCCCAGTTTTCATTTTCAACCTCTGCTTCTGACTACTTTCACAGCAGGAACCAAGTCCAACTCAGTGATCAACAACATTATGAATCTCTAGCTGACAGGTATGTCCGTCTGTCAATCATTTACTCCATTTTCCTTTCTGTTATATGGTGGGGCTGCAATTGGGGAAATCTGTTCTGTAAACAATGATTGGGAAAATTTGTTTAATATCTGTAGTTCATTTGTTTTCTCAACCTTTCATTAAAATACGTTCCCCACATTAGTACACCAAGAAAATTTTAACTAGCCCTTTTCTTTTTATTCTCATTTTTCTTTGTTATCATAAACCATTGTTTCTCTAAACGTGGTCTCAGTGATGCCTGTTGTCTCCTTTTTGCTCTCTCATTCAAAAACCAGGATTTCCTTGTTAATCAAGGTCACTCGTTTACTCTATAGCTGCTATGTGCTTCTTTGTTTTGTTTTATACTTTGATTAAAACTTGCTTCTTCTTCTGTGTTTGTTTGGTTCTTGTTATTGTACAAGAGTTGATATTTTTACAGTATTTGATTTTTCTTCAGTAAAGGGTGGATGGGGTTGAGCTTGATGAATGATTTCAATTAGTTGATGGGAGACTAGTGTTTCTTTGTTTTCAATTTCATATTTCGTTTCTCTTACAACTTCCAAATTATGGTTTTCTATAAGCTTTTCTGTTTGATTTCAAAGTATTCTGAGTATTCTAAATTTCAGCACGTAGTTCACTCACAATGATTAATACCTCATTCAATTTTTGTTTAGCATTTTATTTGGATTACATAGTTTTGACACATTTCACTGATGTGCCAATATATTCAAAAGGTTGGTAATCTAGCTGAAGCCACAAAGTTGATTGATCTAGTTGATGTGCCATCCCATGCAAAACAACTTCCAAAAGAATTCAAGCTGCAGCCATCCCATAAACTACGTGAGAGTGAAAAGATCAGTCCCATAAACTACGTGAGAGTGAAAAGATCAGTTGACATGAGCAGGATATATGTTTGAGCAAATTCTTGCCATGGTATGCATATTCTTAATTCTCAACAATTCTTCCTATACCTATACACCTTTGTTACCGGTTTTAGATTTAGAGTCTGTATGTATGTGCTAGGTCAGTATCTAGTGGTTGCCTGTTTATGTCTAGGTTAGCTTACACTTTGATTTTGGGGCAATTAGTGCACATCAATTGCTGTGATCCCATATGTTAAACAACTCTTCCATTTGAAGAAATCAGATTCTTTTTTACATAAACAAATTTTAATAAACAAAGTAAGGAACTCAATATTGAACATACAAAAGACTTATAAATCCCGAATTCAATTATATAGTATTTGAAGAAAGAAACAAAATTGTTCTTAAGTGGATTTTGGACTCTCTTTAAAATACAGAATTTAATATTGAACACTGACTTCCGGTCAAGTAGGTGGATCGCAAACCCCAAACCATATTGTTCTGCGAATTATGCCTTTCGAATCAGTATAAATATGCCCACACTTAAGTTGTTGCATGACCACCTAAAACTGAAGCTGAAAGATGAGTTTAAGTTTTGCAGAATTGAAAATAATAATTGATGTGTTTGATCATAGAACTGAAGTTTGGTTGAACACTTGATAGGAGCATTTTATGCGACGTGTATATGGTTAATCCCTATATTAATCTTTGTTAGTTTATTCTATTTTCTCTTTATTTATTTACTTTTGTGTTTATTAGGTTTTTCGGAGCAAATATACAAAAAGAAGATAATATTGAGGAAAGATGCGCAAATAAGGAAAACCTTGAAGTCCTGGACTAAGCAGAAGACCTTGATGGATCGAGAAGCCCAATTCATGGAGATATCACAGCAAATTATAGAGATATTCGCAGAGATATTGATGATGACATGACGAATTCTCATTGGACAAAGTGATGTGGAGAAATCCTAATTCAATCAGAGAATTAAGAAGTTGATTTTCTCTACACTTTAAGGAC
>BDJD01001050.1:80297-102385 GCA_002564525.1 Rosa multiflora | reverse complement strand
TTACCCTTGCTTCGCTGGGTGTATCGGTGGCAGTAGTACTGGCAGTCGGCTCGCGAGGAGACTAGGACTGGAAGCACGGTCTCCGGGTTGATCTGGTGATGCTGACAGTCGGCTCGCGAGGAGACTAGGACTGGCGAGCGGTCACCTGGTTTTAACGAAGTTGAAGGTTTACTCCGGGGAGGCTTTGTAATCGTTGGGATTAGTTGATTAGAGAGAGGTCCCTGATTCCGCCGCTTAACCCTGTACTTATACCCTAGGGTTTCGACTGCTCCTTGCCTTAGAAGGATTCTTAATTGAAGTTTCCTGTTTAATCTCTACTACTCGATTCCAATAAGTTTTCGTCTCCTTATGAATCACTGCATGGGCGAAGCTATAACCCAAACCCGAGTACTTTTATTTTTGGGCCGCAGGTATCGGACCACTGGCTGGAACCCACTAAAGGATCTTGCCAAAAATACTTTTGGGCTCAAACATTGCCCCCCAGGCCCCGAAATCAGGCCCGCTAAAATGTAACTGATTGAAGGGGACTAGAAAGACGTGCCGGTCGCTTGAACCGATGCCATTAATGAAGGTCGCGTCCTTTCGCTTGCGAAACGCTTTCTGTCGCATCGTTTCCCTCACAAATTTTTTTTTTAAACCCACAGCGGCAACCCTGTCATATCAGAGACCCTCCAGTCTCTTAAACCCAGAAAAAACCCATTTCCGTCCACAACTCCTCTGCAAGCACCCAGAAATGGCTCCCCCAAAGAAAATCATCATCGATCAGGAGGAAGAGTTAAACGAAAAAGCTGCTCAAACTTGGGGAATCAACATCAGTGTTCGCATTCGTCTTCAAACATCTATCCATCGACCCCTGCTCCTTCGCTTCTCCGACCATCAAACCGAACTGGGCCCAGCGCCGCAGGGCGTTATCCCTGACGATGCTATAGCTTTATACGGCCTACCCGTCCGTCGACCCATTCTAGTCCTCCGAAGGACTCCTGGAGATTTTAGTGGCTGGGGTGCCCAAAACCATCGAGCCAAAATAGGGCACTGGCCATCCTCCATTAGTGCATCGGAGACTTCCTGATATCGCGAGACGCGAGCGCGGGACCTGGCTCGCTGGAATGCAGCAGGTATCACACATACTATTGACCTGTGTTTCCATCTTCCTCGCGGTGGCAATCGCTCTCCGCTCGCCTCCTTCCTTTGTTTCTGGAATACCGCCACCAGCACATTTGACTTTAGATTTGGTCAAATGAGCATCACTTTGTTGGATATCCTCGCTATCACTGGCCTGCCCATCGATGGCGAACCTTATGTGCATGGTCAATTTGATTATGTCAACTTCACCTCGACCATGGCCCAACACTGTCGCAGCGCCCACAGTGGCTCCTACCCGCGAGGGTTGGCGTATTACAGCCGGGAACACAACGCGACTGGCGGAATTGCTTTTCTTGAATATTGGCTCTGTAAGTTCGTATTCTGCACCTCTTCCTGTAAGCCCACTGGCACTTAGACTTCTTTAGCGACTGCCCTCTACAACGGCCGCAATGTTGGGCTAGGACAACTGGTACTAGGAGCCCTCTACCGCATGCTATACCAAGCGACGATGCATCCATTCGAGATTAACATGTCCGACCCCTTCTGGATTCTGGACTTCTGGATCCAGACTTACTTTCCATTCTTCCGCTGTGATGACATCCCGCTACTTCCACCGGTCGATCAACTCTTAGGTCGATGGTTTAGCCGCGAAGCAAAGTACTCCTCACCCCCTATTCTGAGTGTTTTTCTTATCTATATCTCTTGGACGAGATGCCATACTGCGACATCATTCTGGGTAGAAGATTCTCGTCCTTGCTTGAATATGGTTTTCTTCCTGGCGACCCTCGCTACCCTGACCGCGCTAGCCTGGCTTTTCGCCGTGCGATCTCCTGCTCAGATATCAGGATTGCCACCGAAGAAGTCAGCTACGAGCTTTACGCCCCTAATCACTTTGCCCGCCAGTTCGGTCTTGTCCAATTGGTACCGTTTCCTCTATACGATGCTTGAAACTTCAACACCTCTTGGCGCAGATTTGGGCCCCCGCCAGCACAGAGCATGCTCGCGCTAGTTGATCTTCCCGACTGGGCTCAGACCATCGATGCCGTGGACGGAACCGAAGAAGGATACGAGACCTGGTGGGCAGAAGTTTCAGTCAACTGCTAGGATCAACCGGACGATGAACTCTTTGCAACCCTCTTCGGAGAGTTGAGGAACCCCTATCCTGCCGATATTGAAATGCTCGCTCGCTTCTCTGAAGATGCCGCAAGACCCCAGCCTCTTCAGGTGATAAGACCGGCACGAGCCCCTCCCCCGGCCCAGGCTGGTATCGTGATTCGCGAACCCTCTCCAGAAGTAAGTATCGTAATCTACACTCTGCAAGTTTCTTCGCTATTTTCCTTTTACTCATACTTCTCTGTACCAGGGGAACGCGCCTCGCCCTGGCCGCCGCGCAACCAGCGCTTCCCCGGTTGCAGGACAATCTGGAAAATAGAAAGCTGTGCTTACTGAACTTGAAGCTGAAGATTCTTCTTCTGATGACGACGACCCACAAACCGTAAGAACCCTCTATCTTTAGGATCATGCTTCAGTGGGTTAAGCTTTAACTTCTCAATTATTGACAGGTCGCAGCTGCTCTGGCCCGCAAGCGCAGCCGCTCGGACCCTCGTACTGACCCATGGGCGGAAGATGAACCACCCGCTGACCGATTAGTAAGAAATAGGGAGTTCACACTAGAGGTTACCCATGCTTTCGCCCAAACTCCAATAACCTTTTCACTCGCAGGTTCGTCGCCGGTCCTTTGGACATGCTGGAGAAGGCTCTTCAGCTGCCAGTCAAGGAACAACTGTTACACAAGCGCAGGCGCCCGTGGACCCTGGGAACCTTCCACCTCCTGCCAGCACCACCGGCGATGTACACTCGGCTTCAATTCCTGTGCAGATCATAGAGGATAGTTCGCCCGAGTCGGAAGAAAGCACAGCCCCTCCGGATGAGCCACCTGAGGAGCCAACTGCTGCACGATCTCCAGTACAGGTATCGTTTGATCCCAATCCCAGCGACACAGTTCAAGAGTCTGCTCCGATAGCAATTCCAGATGAGCTTCCGGTTGCAGAGGTACCCCTGTTCCAAAATCAATGCCTCAATTCTTGATGTTATCTGTGTATCTGACAATCTTTCCTCGATTGTAGGGTAATGTTCCGGCTGAGGAAATCGCTGTCCCCGATCCCGCTGAGCCCGTTGGTGAAGACATGGTGGCCCAAGAGCCTGCCCCCCACGTTCCTGAAATAGGAGTTGGGATAAATGCAGAACCGGAACCAGACGCAGCGCCCATCATCGAGCCTCAGGAAGCCCCTGCTGCGGTCGCTGTTGATATTAATACTAACGCTAATGTTCCCCCGCCCGAGCCTCCTAGCCGGCTGGAAAGGCTGGTTCGCGTACTTGAAATGGCTCCTCCTGGAGTCACAGATGAAGCGAGGGATGGGCTGCATCGACTTCTTGGTCCTGACATTCTATTGCCGGGCGCGCCCGCCACAGCTCAGGAATATTTGATGGTGCTTCGCCGCGAACGAACTATCACTGAGGCTGAGTTTATCGAGATATATGAGCTGTTACAAAACCTTCCTGCGCGGATTAATGAAAGAACGACCGCTGCTGCGCAAGCTAGGCAGGTACAGACTCAATATCGCGGCCTTGCACAACAGGCAGAGGCATCCCGCGACTCTTTAGACGATAGAGCAATTCTTGTCAGGGACCTGCAGATCTCGCAGAACCACCTTAGGACCCACATTCAAGACCTTCAGGCTCAGCTAATCGAAGCGGAGGCCCAGTTAGTTGCGGTGACGGCCCAACTTGAGCAAGAGGAGCCTCAACTAGAGCAACCCCTAACAGCCTTTGAAGCGATGTCTCAGAACTTAGCTCAAGCACATGAAGAAGTTCGACAAGCGGAGCGCGCCGCTGCCGATGCTAGTTTTAGTCTGGATGAACATTTACTTCGCTTGACCCATGCGGGTCGAAAACTTTAGGCCTCTTACTTCAGGCCCATTTTATTTTGTATGAACAACATTAAAATTAAAATTTAATATTTAGCCCACCTTGCTTGGCCCAAATATCCCTAAACTCCCGTAGTTAATGACAGGAAAAACTGTTGAAAAGATAACCCCAATTTGGGCGGTTATCTCCTTGAAGACTGCCCCGCTTCCCACGCGTTTTCAATATCTTCCATTTCCGAGATTATAGCATTTAACTGCATTGATTCTCTTATTGATGGTGTTGAAAGTACTTCAAAGGCTTATTGCGCGGCATAGGATTGGCACTATAAATATCGGTACTCAGAGGACATAAGTAACCAAACCATCATGTCTTCCCCAGAGATATCCTCGCAAGACCTGTTGCTATTCCTTCAGTTTCTAAAATCTTCCTTCCATGATTTTGCCCTTAGCCACAAATTCATAGGCTTCATGGCTTAATCTCAAGACCTGGGTAGGCCTCATGGCTTAATCTCAGGTCCGGTGGCATGTCTTTGGTTTCTGAAAATCTGGATGAACTTGCCAGTCTCAGTTAAACCGAAGAACATGAACGCGGCAGAACCACATTCTGAGGAGTCCAGCTCTTCTGACTGCCAGCGAGGAGCATAAGGAAGAAGGGCGGAAGGCCACTTTGAGGTCGACTGTTCTTCTTCCGCGGTCTACCTCAGGGGCCCGGTTACGAGGTTTCCGTTTTTCCCCAGGAGGTAGATGTGGTTGTGAGTCGCGCTCGCTCTGGACCCCAACTCCTGCTCGGAGGAAAGGCCCAAGGAGGGGGTATGATGGGTTATTTCCTTCCCTCTTCCTCCGGTGTCAGTCACAGCAGTGGCGACTTAGATCGGAGGAGGATCTGGGTGAAGAGAGGAAGAGTGCCAGCGGTAGCGCCCAGATTCTTCTCCCGGCAAGCAGATCCAGTTCCTTTTAAGCTTTATGTTCCATTCAGCGCCACCTTTGGCTTGTAATTGCACGTGTGACTGTATTGATCTGTTTTGTTGTATGCTTCTGGCCGCAAAGCCACTTTATGAATGAAATCCTCGCTTTGAGCAGAAGTCTGCAAAAATTTGTTAGTCTAAAAACAAAGCCTCTTGTATAGGCTCTTATACTTATTCTTAACACACTTTGCCAAGGCTCAAACTGTGTGGAAATTTGAAAGATTGCAAAAGTATTTGTCAAAAAGTAACTTTAACTTGGATAATGAACACAATAATGAAGCCTCATGTATAGGCTATTACATACATCTGGCCTCAAATAAGGCTTAAAGTATATAGTGAGTTGCCCCCCAATGTTCATCGGGGAAGCAGAGGCATGAATCATAGGCCACTGATTATACGCATTTATATGCGTGTAATTATATCTAAAACACTAGAAATAAGTCAATCCCCAGATTGCAAAAGTATTTGTCAAATAGTAACTTTAACTTGGATAATGAACACAATAATGAAGCCTCATGTATAGGCTATTACATACATCTGGCCTCAAATAAGGCTTAAAGTATATAGTGAGTTGCCCCCCAATGTTCATCGGGGAAGCAGAGGCATGAATCATAGGCCACTGATTATACGCATTTATATGCGTGTAATTATATCTAAAACACTAGAAATAAGTCAATCCCCATGTCAATTAATATGTAATTAATCTATTTTAATTTATCTTGTAGTAAATAAGCGGAGTTGTGAATTTTAAGAGAAAATGGTGCGAAATTGGAGCAAATTTGAGTTTCCGACAAAAGGACAAAATTTTTAATGCGGGTCAACCATGGTCAACACCATTAAGGGAGCGGAATTCAATTACCTCCGGTAGTATTTGCGGAAGTGCATTGAGAAGAGAGAAGAAGAAGAAGAAGAAGAAAAAAAAAAAGGAAGAGAGAAAGCAAAACAAAATAAAAGAGAAAAGGAAAAGAAAAAAAAATAATATCTGCACTATGCTGACGTCAGCACACCATTCCCTTTTCCCTTCCTCACCCGTGCAGCCTTTCCTTTCTTTTCTTTTTTCTTTTTCTTTTTCCCTCTCTTCCTCTCATTGTTGGCCAGCTAGCCCTCTCTCTCTCTCTCTTCTTCCTATCACGCCCAGACCACATATATATATAGATAATTCCCCCATTCCTCTGGCTCTCAAGAACAGCCGCACCACACCAAATAGAGGCAGCCCCTTTGGGCTGCTCTCTCTCCTCTCCTCTCCTCCTTCCCCTCCATTTTTCATAATAGTTTTAGTTTTCTTTTGGGTATTCATAGAATTTCTCACACAAGCTTCAAAGATTCATCAAAAGCTACAAGATTCAAGCTTTAGGTATTTGTGGGAGTTGTAATTCAAGGGAAGTCATATTAGCTCCCTAGCTAATTGTGGCTACCTTTGTGTTCTCCTACACTTCTATAATCTTTTCTCTTTGAATTTTGTATATTTGATGTTCATATTTATGGGTTGTGAGTAATTTTCTTGTTGGGTTTTAGGGTTGTGTCCCTAACCCAAATTTTGTGTAAAAGATGTTTAATTTAATGTAATGATGTAATTTTCATATGATGGATGCTTATATCTATTTTTGTTGGGTTAAAATGCATGTCTAGGAGCCTAGTCAACTCTAGGGTGTGTATTTTGAGCATGTCTAGGATGGAATTAGGGGCTTGACTCCCTCTAATTCCTAAGCTAGAAACCTTCAATTTCGTATTCGAGGGGTTATAAGCATGGTGATTTACACCCGTTGCGTGATTGCGCGGGCGGGTCGCTTAGTAGTCTAATTCCTCGATCTCTACGCCTCTTGATGTGAATTAGTGACCATTGAACCGGCTCTAATTCATGCCAAGTCAGTTCCTACGGCCCTTGAACANNCAAGTGAGTCCCTACGGCCCTTGAACCGGAGTAGGAATACCATGAAAGGGAATTTCGGTCCTTGAGCCTTGAACCGCCTTGGATACGACTACCGCCAAAATAGGAAATATGCATCTACATTAGATTATCTTCCGACACATGAGATTTGGGTGAAGGAACCTCCCTAACACCCGACATTCTCATTTTTATTGTTTACATTTCATTTTTATTTTTATTGCTTTACATTTCATTATTATTTTTTAAGTTAAAATCAACCCCCAAACATTAAACTCTTCCACTCATTTGTGCATATCCACCACTAGGCTCTTAGTTTTGATTAGGTTTTGGTGAAAATCAAAGCCGAGCATTGCTAAGGCTTGGTGCCTTAGATTAACTTTTTTATTTCTTTTCTTTTTCTTTTCTTTGTTTGCTAAGTGTCTTTATTTCCGATTACCCAAGCATTGTGGGTTAGCCACTAATCCCCGTGGTACGATAAACTTTGGGCTTAATATTTCCCTATTTTGACAACGATACGTACGCTTGCGTAAATGTGTATCAAGTCAGCCACAAAGGAAAGGCCGGGCGATTAGAGGTAAATGAAGCGAGTCGATGAAGATTAGGTTTGCCCCCCAGTCTGGGCTAGAAATCAATCAGGGGATCTTCAAACTCCCAAACACTAGGGTAGTATTTCTTCAAGAAACGGCCGTTAATAGGGTTGCGATGGATGTCGCCGTCGACGTCTCTGAGGTGAAAAGCCCCGCGCTCCAAGATCCGGTGGACAACAAAAGGTCCCTCCCATCGTGGGGTCCATTTACCGCGACCTGTTAACTTTTCGTCCAGGGGTAAAATGGCCTTCCAGACGAGGTCACCTTCTTTGTAACTACGACCACGCGTCCTCTTATCATAGGCGCGGGCGATACGTTGTTTTTCCATTACCAAATTATCCAAAGCCGCCAAGCGCTGCTTGCTTAAATCTTCGTGCTCCTGCCACATTGCTTGGACGTAATCTTCACCAATCAAATGATGTTGTTCTTGCACGCGGAGGGAATGAACGTTAATTTCTAACGGTAAGACAGCGTCATGACCAAACATGAGTGCGTATGGCGTTGTCGCGGTGGGATTCCATTTAGAAGTGCGATAGGCCCATAGCGTCTCATGTAAAGTATCGTGCCATTGTCGAGGGTTCTCGACCAGCATCTTCTTCAGTAAGGTAATGATTGTCTTGTTGCTAGCCTCCGCTTGACCATTAGATTGAGCGCAATATGGAGTGCTGTGGATGAACTGGATGCCAAAATCATTGACAAGCTCCGCGACAGGGCCTCCCATGAACGCTGCCCCCTGTCCGAAACTAGCACCTCGGGAATACCAAACCGGCAGAGAATGTTACGGAAAATAAACTGGCGAATGGTGGCGCCAGAAGCCTCTTTTAAAGGTTCTGCCTCGACCCATTTGGTGAAGTAGTCAGTGGCAACGATGATAAACTTGTGTTGAAGAGAAGAGTGGGGATGGATCATCCCAATCAAGTCCAGTGCCCAACCTCGCGCGGGCCAGGGCTTAATAATAGGCTGCATAGGAATAGTAGGAACATGCTGGACTGGAACGTGCGCTTGACAATCTTCACAGCCTTTGGCAAATGCGATACAATCCTTCAACATGTTGGGCCAGTAATAACCATGTCGTCGCAGAAGCCAGCGCATCTTAGGTCCCGCTTGATGGGCCCCACATATCCTCGTGTGTACTTCGCGCATTAATCGTTTAGCTTCGCGGCCATAGACACAACGAAAGTCTATACCATCCTCTCCACGTCGCCGCAACTCATCACCTCGAATGAAGTAATTTAGCGCGAGAAAATGAATTTTCCTGTCAGCTTTGGGGTCTGGGTGTTTGAGGTACTCAATCAGCGGGATTCGCCAATCCACATCGATAGGTTCTAGCACCGTAACCACGGGGTCATCTGGTGGATCAGGACGTGCAAGCCAAGAAGGTAATGTGCGACGCTCGACTTTCAAAATGCGCTCGCGCACTCCATACTTCAATGTGATGCCTGTGGCTAGCTGAGTGAGCTCATTAGCTGCAAAGTTGCGCTCGCGGGGTATATACTCCAGATCGACGTCGTTAAATTGGTCCAGAAGCTCGATGGCGCGATTCAGATATGGTACCAGCAACCAACTTGCACATCGATACTTTTCCTGAAGCTGGTTTATAACGAGCTGAGAATCGCCTCGAATCTGAACATCCTTTACGCCCAGTTCCAATAAAACCTCGAGTCCAATAATAAGAGCTTCATACTCGGCCTGATTATTAGTGCACTGGAACTCTAGTTGGAAAGAATAAGAGAAACGGTCACCAGTTGGGTTTTCCAAAACAATCCCTGCACCAGCCAGTGTGTCAGTTCTTGAACCATCAAAGAACAATACCCAAGGCTGTAGTGAGACTCTGGCTTGATACCAAACCACGTGCTCAGGGATGCACACCAAATCTGGTCGAGTCGTAGTGGTGGACGCTATCTCCAACTCCTTCAGTGCAGGTATCTCTAACGTAGGATGATGTGCGAGAAAGTCTGTGATGGCGTGCCCCTTGACAGCTTTCTGAGGTACATATTGGAGCGCAAACTCTGAGAGAGCCAATACCCATTTGCCAATGCGACCTCTCAAGATAGGCCGTGACAGCATGTATTTGACCAAATCGGTTTAAGCGATGATGCAAGTGGTAAAGGATAACATGTAGTGCCGCAACTTGCACGCTGAAAAATACAGAGTTAGGCACAGCTTCTCCATAGGGGTGTACCTCGTCTCGCAGTCTGTCAATGTTCGGCTGAGGTAAACTATAGCATGCTCGATACCTCCCTCATCGTCCTGAGCAAGCAAGCTGCCAATGGAGGCCTCGGCTGCTGAAATGTACAGCTTTAATGGGATCCCGGCTCTGGGTGGAACCAGGACTGGGGGCTTGCCAAGTAGGCCTTGATACTGTCGAAAGCCTCTTGATGTTTAGGCTCCCAAACAAACTCATTCTGCCCTTGTAACCTCAGCAGGGGCGAGAACGGTTGGATTTTACCTGCAGAGTTAGAGATAAAACGTCTTAGGAAATTGATCTTACCCAACAAACGCTGTAAATCCTTTTTTGTTCGTGGGGGAGATGCGTTAATGACTGCGCTTGCCTTGTCTTCGGGGACTTCAATTCCTCGCTGATGAACTATGAAGCCCAGAAAGTCTCCTGCCTGGACCCCAAACACGCATTTGCCCGGGTTCATCTTGAGTCTATGTCGTTGCATGCGCTCAAATACTTTCCTGAGATCCGCGATGTGGTCCCCCTTCTTCTGAGACTTGACGACCACGTCATCAATGTACACCTCTAGAACCTTTCCCAGTATGTCGTGGAAAATCAAGTTCATGGCTCTCTGATATGTCGCACCAGCATTCTTTAGGCCAAATGGCATGACCACATATTCAAAAACTCCTGCGAACCCAGGACAGCGGAAAGCGGTTTTGTGTCTGTCTTCTTCAGCGACTGGAATCTGGTGATATCCTGCAGTGCCATCCATGAAAGATAATAACTCATGTCCCGCTACAGCATCTACCAACATATCCGCGACCGGCATGGGGTAAACATCCTTAGGTGTAGCAAGATTCAAGTCTCTATAATCCACGCAGACTCTCATCTTGCCGTTCTTTTTTCGGACAGGCACTATATTAGATAGCCACTGAATATACTTGGCAACCCTGATAATGCCCGATTTATGCATTTTCTCTACCTCCTCTTTGACGAGAATCTGGGTCTCCGAATTCATTCGTCGAGGTTCTTGCTTGACGGGCCTCTTGTCAGGAAGAGTTGGTAGTTGATGACAAACCAAATCCGGTGACAGGCCGGGCATGTCTTCATATTTTTCGGCAAAGCAATCCTTAAACTCTAATAACAATTCGGTGAGCCTCTGTTTCTCGCCAGGCTCTAAGTAAGCACTGATAGATACCTCCATAGGCTCGCTCACTGTCCCCAAATTGACCTTCTCGGTAGGATCTCTGACTTTAGGAGGGGTATCGTCCAGCGCTGCCGGGGCAAGTTGAATACTGACTTCATTTTCGTCCTCCTGATCAGAAAGTTCTTCGTTAACGACCTTTAAGGTCGCGATGCGATCATAAGCCTCTTTTTCCACCATGTACGACGATAACCGTTCATGTATCGAGTGGAAGGCCTCTATCCCTTCCGCTGTGAGGTCGTAATCCATTAATCAGCTAAGGGTTTGGGCACAGCGTGGCCAGGCCTTTCCAAGCCTTCTTTTGCTAGCGTGAGCCCCCACTGTGCCAGTTCAGAGGTCGTCACCCCTGTGGGGTGGCCCTTATCATCAATGCCACTAACCTGTAATGGAGTAATAGGCTCCAAATAGTATATGGCATCTACATAGTTTGTGGAGACCGGGAACGGACGAGGATCCTCCTTGATCACCTCCGCTGTATCTGTTTCCCTATTCCACATAACCAACTCTTGATGAAGTGTTGAGGGTACGCAGTAACTCCTGTGGATCCAGTCTCTGCCCAAAATGGCACTGTAGGCCGCATAACAATCCGTGATGAAAAAGGCATAAACCCCCTCTGCTGGTCCTACCTTAATGCGTAAGAACAATAATCCCAAGGTTTTTGTTACCGTGCCCGCAAAATTTTTGAGTGCGAGAGACGTGGACTGGATTTTCTCCCGCTTGATTCCAAGCAAGTGCATGGTCCTGGTAGTGACGACATTAACGGCCTCTCCGGTGTCAATCATGATTTTACTAACTTTGATACCGCCGACGTCTGCCGTAATGTATAGCGGTCGCATGTGCTGGACCATAGCTGGCGTTGGCTTGGAGAAGTTCATGAGTGACCCCTTGTTCGGAACCTCTTCCGGTTCCTCTGGGACCCTATCTCCCACAGGTGTCGCGGCTGCTGATGTGACCTGCAACAGCTGTACACTCTCTTCCTCTGCCCCCACACAGTCTTGAGCAGCGACCGGTAATGCATATCTCGCGGGGAGTACATAGACCATATTGCAAGAGACGTCAGTCGTCTCTGTCTCCTCCATGTCATCGTACAAGTCGAGCTTGGGTTCCTCGACCGGGACATCGGTTTGGAATTGCTTAGCTAAACAATCTACCAACGACCCTTCCGTGAGGCCCTTTACCTCGCAATGTTCAAGCTCCTGTGGTTCAAGCCCTTGCGCCACAGCAGCCAGCTTAGGGTTTTCCGGTTCCATGTGCTCCTCTGAGGCAGAGATGACTATACTTTGGATCTTCTTGGGCTGCCACTGTAGGGTGTCACAAGCCCTGCCTTTGCCCCCCAGCCTGTCAAGGACCGAAGCTTTGACCACCGGCGCCTCACGGAAAAGCCTGCGCCTGACATGCGGACGCCGAGTTGGCGAGTTCTCCCTTCGTGCAACAAGAGGCGAGTGCTCCTCAGTAATCCTGCAAAACACACTTGGCTTTGATCAGGCTCCTGTTGGAGAACCGGTTTGTTTGTTAAAACCACGGGGAGGTCTCAACGGTTTAGCAGCCAGCGCTTCCATCTCTTTCTGTTATTGCTCGGGCGACTTGACTAGTTGGGAAGGCTTGATTAGGCCCTGATCTAAAGCCTCTAGAGCGCGCTTGGCTTCACCAAACCTGCGCTGTAGCTTCCTTTTCCTGGATGAGCTAATCTCCACTGCCTTGCCCTTTTCCCGGGTGTACCATTTGCCCTCCTTGATAGGGTTAACTGAAGCAAGTGGTATATAGGGCTTGGTCAGAATATTCTTGCAGTCGCTCCTAGTCTTTTCTTGTTTAGGACCCCCCGCGGCTGCTTTCAATTTCATGAATAAGTTGGAGTCTTTGGGGGACGGTGGTGACTCCGTCTTTTCCCTTTCTCTTGGACTGGAAGGCTGATAGCTCCGCGACGATGAAGCCCACTTGATTGGTGGTAGGGAGCCAAAGTGAAATGTCTGCTCGACCTCTTCGTGAGACACTTGGATACCGCATTCTTCTTTGCATCGCGAGCACAAAATCACGGGTGAGGCCCGATCATTAGTTGATTCAATTTTACCTTTGGCGGGTGTCTCATCCGTGATGGACTTCTCATTCTGTTCATTTGAACCCAAATCCAGAGTTGGTTTCCGTCGCTGCTGGTTGGTCCAATCTACATTGACCATGTTGATCCCAGTATCTGGAAAGGGATCTACGTCAACCAGTGTCGCCGCTGTGACTGGAGCCTCTACCTGCAAACTACCGTTATTAAGCCATACCTGAATATGGTCTTTGAGCTTTACACAGTCCGCGGTATTGTGATTCCACAAGTTATGGAACTTGCAATACTTCTTCCCTTTCAGCTACTCTGGCATTGGAAACGGTCCGAAATCAGTCTTCACCATCTTCGCAGCGATCATCTCGTCGAGGATCTCGTGAGCCTTATTGGCATCATAAGTGTATGTCGCAAACTCCGGCTTGGTAAAGGCCATCGATTTGAGCTTAACGGGCTCCTTGGAAATCCTCAGCTGCTTCAAGGACGGATTCTTTTTTCCGGATAACTCATAGGCTGCTATATCATTATCCTCATCCTCCTCATCTCCCTGGCTCACTTCATCAGCGTTATGATGGTAATAAGGGTCGTAGGTGGCCGGTTGGTAGCTCAAGGCCGCTACAGTACGATGTTTACCTGGCACGTACGTCCCTCTGGATGCATTCTTCCTCGCATCTGTTTCTCTGAGGAGATGCTCAAAACTGCCCACCTCTGTGATGAGTTCTCCCATCGATTGAATCATGCTACCATGCTGCTTCTTTCGTTGTTGGGGTTCCAAACCTTTGACTGCCAACTTGACTAACTCCTTCTCGGGCAGGATGACATTCAGTTTGGCTTTCTGGATTTGAAAGCGCTAAAGGTAAGCGACTGCTGATTCTGTAGGCTGCTGGGCCATCTGAGTGAGAGAGGCTAGGTCTACTTCAGACTCAATAGTCCCAAACGTCTCACGGAAAAGTAATTCCATCGCTGGCCAGTCCGCCACTGTTCCTGGCCTAAGATTAGAAAACCATCTGAAGGCAGCGCCCGACAGAGAAGTGCCAAAGATCCTGCACTTGAGGACATCATCATTCTGGTATTGGCCACACTGTACCCTAAACCTGGCCAGATGTGTTGCCGCATCTTCAGTGTCTTCCCCTGAAAAAGTAGAAAAAATGATATTCTTATAGCATCGGGGGAAAGGTGCGAGCATGATATGTGGCAGGAAAGGTCCTTCATAAACCCAATCCGACTGGGCTCTAGGGTTGGCCAATCTGATCATCTCCTCCACTTCATCACGTCTTACATAATCTGGACCCGGAAGCTGAGGAGGTGTCACCGCAGCCCGGTGGGTAGCTTGCACAGGCACTGCCTGGTTCACCATTGCTGACCCTTCCCCGACATGCACAACTCGGGTAGTAGCCTGCTGCTGGAGAGTTACTGCTGGTGTAATCTCTTCCTTCGACAGAGCTGTTATCTTGATCGGGGCGCCAGTCTGGTCGAGCCCATAATAACTCCCCGGAAATTCTTGATATACCATCTCCGCCCCGTCACTGTCGTACTGTACGAACGTAACGGGTTCGGACGCAGTTCCCGCGCCCTTCGATGCTTGGTGCCTCTTGGTGGTATGTCCGCTTCATGAAGCAGTCTTTTCCTTGCTGCCACTAATAACCAGGACGTGTTCTTTATTCTTCGACGGAGTAGCACCGACAGTAGCTGAGGAAGAAATAGCATTATTGTTAGTCTTCTCGCGCTGATTTAGAGGCACGTACTTGCCTGAACCGGATGGTTGGCCAAGAGAGCCCAAGATAGCGTTAGGGTCCCCTAAAGCTTTGTTTAATACATCTCTTGCTTGATTCAGTTCTGCTCTCTGCATAGCCACCTCGGTTGCTAGGTTAGCCCCATCTTTGCGAAGACTTGCCATATCCGACGCGGTCTGCTTGGTGTGGCCTGCTATAGCCTCCAAAATTTCTTTTTGCCTCTGATCCTGCTCACTAGCGATACCTGCAGCGTGTGCTTTCACAGCACTTTCTGATTGTGCGATCTGCTGTCGGGTACTCTCTGTGTGTAGAGTCATACGCTGATCGAGTTCGCGGAGAAGCTTATCCGTCTTTGCGGTTTCCCTGGCAAAATCAGCTTCCATCTTCTTGCGATGGTTCTCTATATTCTCCATGATGATCGCGAACTTGACCTCAGAGGTCGCTCCTTCCGGAATAGGCTTCGGAACAAAAGCCTCTTCTTCTCCACTTTCCACTGCAGTGTTGACAGTGGCGGGGATAACAGGCTCGCTGGCCTGATTAACATTGATGCTCTGACCCTCAGTAGCGGTCGAGCGATTCTCCTCTTGTGCAATTGACATACCCGGTGATTGGGACTGATGAGAGAATCGTTGCGTCACTTGTTCTTCAGAAAGACCACGACAGTCCGCGCGAGAATGCGGTCTGTAACTGGAGGTCTTATGTTTTGGGCAGTTAGCGTAGCCTTTTTGATAAGGGTTATCGCTAGATTTCCCAATGGTTACGTCCGCAAAGAAACACCTTAGATGTCCCACTGGGTGTGCCAAAATGTTTGGCTCCAAGACCAGCTGGTGTGCAAACAGTCTCTTTTGAGCGTGTGATTGCGCAGGCGTGCCAGCACAGCGGGGTGCAGTCGTTGGGGTAGTCCCTTGACCTGACTTCTTTTTCAAGCGCTGAGGACGAGGAGAGCACTAACCTCGTCACAGGGTTCTTCTCTTGCCTTTTGGGAAAGGACTTTTGCCTTACGGGTAAGGACTTTGGTTGTGATCTCTTCGGTCACCAAAATTGATACTCAACGTTGTAGGTTGAGCAGAGCAATCACTGGGAAGTTCTGAGAAAGCACGGGGTTCGTTAAAGCATATCTTTAGCTTCGCTGGGTTGCGAGGGCGTTACCCTTGCTTCGCTGGGTGTATCGGTGGCAGTAGTACAGGCAATCGGCTTGCGAGGAGACTAGGACTGGAAGCACGGTCGCCGGGTTGATCTGGTGATGCTGACAGTCGGCTCGCGAGGAGACTAGGACTAGCGAGCGGTCACCGGGTTTCAACGAGGTTGAAGGTTTGCTCCGGGGAGGCTTTGTAATCGCTGGGATTAGTTGATTAGAGAGAGGTCCCTGATTCCGCCGCTTAACCCTGTACTTATACCCTAGGGTTTCGACTGCTCCTTGCCTTAGAAGGATTCTTAATTGAAGTTTCCTGTTTAATCTCTACTACTCGATTCCAATAAGTTTTCGTCTCCTTATGAATCACGGCATGGGCGAAGCTATAACCCAAACCCTAGTAGTTTTATTTTTGGGCCGCAGGTATCGGCCCACTGGCTGGAACCCACTAAACGATCTTGCCAAAAATGCTTTCGGGCTCAAACAATTCTTATGGAATATGACCATGGGAGGTTACATAAACTCAAGCATCTCACAGTACGTGGTATTTTTCTTGATTCCTTTGCGTACTTGACAGAGTTGATGAATACAACAAGCCGAGTTCGAAAAGGACTAGTGTTTGAGAACTTGGAAGAGTTGCATCTGACACATCTGAAACACCTTGAGGAGTTGTGTGTTGGTGAGTTACCACACAGCTCTCTCTTCAATCTGAAGCTATTGCATATGACTTTTTGTATTAAGTTGAAGAATGTATCAAAATTTGTACAGAGACTATCAAATCTAGAGAAACTAGATTTAAATTGTATGTATGAATTGGAATATGTGTTTGGATGGGAAGGGTTTGAGCTGAAACAATCAAAACTGAGAGAGATGCATTTTTTGGGTCTAAAGTCAGTGAAGAGCATTTGTAGTGGTCCTGCCCCACGCGTAATGTTTCAGAGTCTTAAAAGTTTGACTATTTACCGCTGCGAGTTGCTGCGAAGTCTGTTCGCATGTGATGTAGCCCAGTGTCTCTTTCAATTGGAAGACCTTCTTGTAGAGCGGTGCCCTTTGTTGGATACAGTAAGTGAAGCAGTGAACAATGAGAAGACGGTTCTACCAAAATTAAAGAACTTGGCTTTGAGGAAACTTCCTATGTTGTATGGTGCAAGTGGTACTGTTGATATTGAGTGTCCTTCATTGGAACACTTGATTGTGGTGGAGTGCCCCCAGTTTTCATTTTCAACTTCTTCCGATCTGTTCGAATTCTTCAAAAGCATGAACCATATTTCATTTTCAACCCCTGCTTCCGACTGCTTTGGCAGCACGAACCCAGTCCAACTCAATGATTTTCAAATGTACCAATTTCTACGTGGCAGGTATGTCTCTGTGTGAAATATTTACTGAATTTCTCTTTTCTTCTATATTTTGTAGGGTAGCAATTGGGCACAGATGGTTTGATCAATTAATATCTGTGATTCAATTTTTATTCTTCCCAATTTTTAACACAAATGAGTTCCCCACGGCAGAACATTAAGCAAATTTAAAATAGCCTTTTTATTTTCATTCTTATTTTTCTTTGTTATCACTCATAATGTGAACAAAAGAAATAGGCAAAATTATACAGAATACTTCACGTTGACGATGATTGCTTTGTTTTCTTTACTCTAGTAATGCAAATTACATACAATGTTATAGACACTCTCAGAATCTTTTTTTTATGTTAAAATTTATAACATTTAATACTGATATATATATATATATATTTTTTTTTTTGCCAATTCGATACAACAGAGCATCTCCTTACCAGACTTGGAATGGTGGCTCATCAAAGTAGATGGGGACTATCTAATGGTCCCTCAGCTTCTGACTTCCAGAGCAGGAAGTAACCAAGTTCAACTCTATTTCTTTGTCCAGGTATGATGCTGTGTCATCAACTGAATTCTTTTCTTTTCTATTTTCTTTTCATTGAATGGTAGATTTCTTGCGATGCCATGAAAACTAAGACTTTTTTTTCTTAAAAAAATTTTGGTAATATATATGGAGTTCTCATTATTCATTTGCGCGCTTTCCCAATCTTTTGTGCATGTATCAGTACAGCAAGCAAAATTTTAACTACAATTTTGTTTTTCGCTGTTATATTTTTTTTTTTTTTTTTAAATAGGACGTCAAGCCTTTCATATATTCGAATATAAGTGATTACACAACATGACCTGCCCTCGTGAGGACCACGTCAAAATCAAGCCATGCAGATTACCCTAGAGCAACCTAATGAAATCACTATGGTAATACGACCAAGAATCAAACCTAGACAATGTTAGGGCAGGAAAAGAAAACAAAAAAAACCCCAACTTATTCGACGGAACCCAGGACCACCCTACGCAGAGGAGGCATCCCCGGGATCCACAGTAACCACATTCATAGGAGTAGCCTCCCCCACGGCGGTCTCCTCCGCCACCGTGGTCTTCTCAGAATTACCTGTCGCCATTGGAGCAATCTCCTCCACAACAGTCTTCCCCGCAGGAACCTCCCACACTGCCTTATCATCCTCCATAACCAGAGCTTTCTTGGCAGTATGAAATTGACGCTGCTTAACTTTCTTAGTTGAAACAGTCCCCAACTTCCAAGGGTAAATCTCCTCCACCCGGAGCTTATTCTTTGCACCTAAAGGCCTACCCACCTTATGCTTCTTTGGGGGAGAGACAGTCAAGATCCCCGCCTGGTGAATTGGTGAGGTAAGGCTAGCTCAGGGACAAAACCAATACTCACCTGTTCAGTGATGGGAACAGGAACCACTGCTCGGGCTTTCTTACTGTACTTCACAAACTCCCTAGCCTCAGCCGGCCTTTTAGTCCCATTGACCAGAGGTTTCTCCACCGGTTGCCGACTTGGGGAAGGAAGCACCGGAAGCGCCGCTTGGGGACGAGGAGACTCCACTTTCTTAGCTAGCTCCTCTGTAGCATTGCCAGGTGCAGAAAGAATCAAACCAGAAGGGGATCGAATAACAGTAGGAGCCACGCTACTGCTCAGAGATCCTGCAGTAGTCTGAGACGTCGGTCCCGATGTGGAACCCAACCTCACAAAGTCAATGATTTGACAATCAAATTTGTTTTAATTGATGGAAGATAATAAATTTGTGAAAAAAAAATACAATATCACACAGAAAACTTTGTATCCATGAGGATTGTTTTCTTTTCACTATTTACCATTACAAATTACTGATTTACTGGTATATGAAAATGTATATTTTGAAACAAATTTGAATCAGGATCATTGCATACATCATGTATTTAATCATTTAATTTAGTTTTGATTTATTTGAGAGATTGTGACTTTTTTGGCTTGAAGGTTGTAAGTGGAAATATACTCTGCATATGAAGCAAAAAACTTTAACCAATGAATGGGTATATATATAAAGTTATAAACACACACACACACAGAATATGTTATCTCTGTAGAAATTAGTCTTTGTGTGGCAAGTGTTAGTCATCAATGTAATTGCAGCTAGCCATGGGGATGAAGAGAAATTGTTTTAGCATTTTGAAATTAGTCCTTCGAGTGATGATTCTGTAGTCATCAATAATGTGTTTACAACTAGCATGGGGTCATGGGGATGGTCGAAGAGAAGTAGCGTTAGCATTTTGAATTAAATTCTTAACAACTTCTGTCATATGCATCAAGATCCGTATCCAAAGTTTGGAGTCATACTACCACAAGCGGGGTGCAGATTGATGAACTTACAGGATGAATTCTCATTTAATACACTGGAAGAGTTGGTTGATTTTCACTTACAGAATAGACAAAGATTTCTCGTAGTCATTTACTCATTAAAGAGAAACAGTCAATTGACATTTAGGATAATCAACTCATGATAATTGTAACTGCAACTAGTGTTTTGGTACTGAAAAGAAAGAATTTTCTTAAAGTAGATCACTCTTTCACTTGTTTTTCCATTATGTTCAGGGTTCATCATCTAGCTGAGGCCGCAAATCCAATTGATACACTAGAAGCTTTGCTGGATCATTTCTTTCAGAACAGCCAAAGAGATCGTAACAGCCATTCTAGGAACCTTGGAGAGTGAAGAGATTAGTTGACATGCTCGATCAGGATGACATTTGATTCTTGCCACCGGTATTTGTAAATAAAATTGTTAAAAAATTCAAGAATACTGTAATATATATCTATGCTGAAATTGTAGCCGCACCAGTGAAGTGATTTATGGTCTCATTATGCTCGAATTATGGTAGTTGGTCTACAGCATTTCTGAGTTTCCATTCAAAGGCCAGACTCATGTCCTTAAAGGTGTTTCTTATATATTAGCCAGTAGCAGTCCCGGTACTGATAAAAATTCTATGTATTATCTTAGATGGTTTGGGTCTTGTGCTTCCCTATTAATACACCTGCATTAGTCATGCAAGTATCGCTCAATATATGTTGTTTGCCTGTTTTATATTAGCTTAAGCTAGCTTACATTTGGTGACATGTGGTTCTCCAAAATACTTACTAAAATGTGATTACGTTCATCGATCAAGAACTTGGTAACAATCTATATTGTTCATTGGCAGGAACTTCCTAATAGCCTGTATCTACAGATTATGATTGGGTTTTTGTTCATTATTGGCAGCGTTTATCTATTTTATCTTTTTGCATTGATGTTGAGAAAGTTAAGGAAAATGATACATGTTTAGGAAACTGTTGGTGTTGCATGTGTTTGTGTACTAGCTGAAGGCTTTTCTTTGCATTTCTGTTTATTCCAAAAGAGAAAAATTTGTTAAATTTAAAGATGACAACTATGGAAACTGTAGTAAGAACATCAAGTATTCAAGTGTTAAAAGTTTCTAATACCATCTTCTGCGTTGAGTTACAGGTTGAATTCTTCCTAGCATAGGTGGTTTTATGCTATGTTGCTATAATTTGTATCTCTTTCTATTTATCAGGTTTTGCAAAAGTATCCCTATCAGCACAAGTTGAAACATTCATCAAGAAATAAAAAATTTGCATTGGATAGCAGCAACTGAGGCAATGCTTTTGAATTAGTCAATTTTGCTCTTGATTCAGTGCTAGATTGTGCTTTGGAAAAGTTATCTCACATCCGCCGCAGCTCAAGGCCTTTGCAATTTGTAGATATGTGGGTAGAAGATTGTCGTAGCTTGGACGGCCTTATTGAACCAAGTGAGGAAAACGCGAAGAAGAACAATAACATTGTTTTTCTAGATTTGAAGAACTTGCTCCTGTATGCTCTTCCACAGCTTACAGGGGTGTTCAGCAATGGAACTGCTACTATTCATATTGAGTGCCCTTCATTGAAACACTTGCATTTGGACGACTGCCCTCACTTTTCAACATCTGATTGTAATCTTTGGAACCAAGTCCATCTTAATAACGTAACATGTTTCTACAGAGCAGGTATGTTTGTTTATTATAAACTTCATTTGCTTCTGCTGCTACCTGATTAATGAGTCACTATTCTGTATTATTTACTTGTTATATTTCAAAATTACTATCAGATGTTGGAGGAATATATGTGTGATCAGAGCTGATGTTTGGAGAAGAAACACAGAAGAAATATTGGATTCCTCAACAGAGTTGTTATCCTTAACAATAATGTGTAGCTTTACAATCTCATTTGGCATAATTAAAAATAAATTTTCGTTTATTTTTGTGGATCAAGATGTATATCAAGGCGTTAGACATGCATTTACATATTATGCATGATCTCTTCCGTGAGATGTAAATCACAGTTTGCTTGCAGTAAGCATTTTTGCTTCAGAGAAAAAGAACTTGTTTCATTTTGTGGGTTTGCAGATGAGAAACTGGTACTTATAAAAAAGTCTAGATTTCGGTCCTCGTATTCGACATACAAAAGTCCATTACAGGCTAGGCCCAATCACATGGGTTGGGTCATTGGGTGATCCGATCAATCCAATACATTCCCAGTCGTTGTAGGAATTTGGAAAGACCGCGCAGACTCACTGAGCCGCAGACAGAGCTGAAGAAGTGGCCACTTGCTCAACTCATTTCCGCGCTTGAAGATCACTGCTTCTCGCTGAAGCCTTGTCGTCTGCGACCCAAAAGCCAGGACTTGCGCAGACTAAGAATAGGATTACTTACCTTAATGAATAGATACACTGCTTCATTAAGTTACAAGTATTGATTTACAGTTTGTAACCATGTTAAACTATGTTTGACATTTAGCTAATCATCAATTACTTTATGATGATATGTGTTAAGTCCATATTTGATCTAACAATCTCCCCCTTGGACTCACACATATCATACTCGATGATTTGCACCAGAGAACATCAAAACCTAATTAACTTACTGAAGTGCGCGCCAGATGACAAACTCAAATCAAAAATCCATTCCAACATGGTCAGATTAC